>CAUYON010002597.1:0-34480 GCA_963573935.1 Arctocebus calabarensis | reverse complement strand
GCAAATTTTACCGAAAATCAAGGCTATTCCTCAGCTCCAGGGCTACCTGCGATGCGTGTTTGCCCTGACAAATGGAGCTTACCCTCACAAAATGGTGTTTTAAATTTCTTAAAAAGAACCTAATTAAATGGCTAATAGATTTAAAAAAAAAAAAAAAAGAAAAAAAAGAAATATAGTAGCTCCTATGCTCTTAGGCAAACTCAGGAAGACAGACTGTTTTCAGCAAAGTATTACAACTGAGATTGGTTCTCCACCACCTGCTAGCAGCCTCTCTCCGTGCCTCTTGAAAGCCAATCAGCTTAAATCTCCTCTAAAACTCAGAAAGTAAACTAGTTCCAGACCAAAAGACCATAGGTAAAGAACCCTCTGAGATGGCAGAAGAGGTAAACTAATACATTCCTCCAGCATTTCAAAATGCAGACAGGTAAAAATAATGACTCTAATTACCATGAACATCAGAGGAGCCAGACTGAAACAGTCATGACAGAAAGAAAAAAACAAAAAACTAGTGACAGCAAAATGTAGCTCTTCTCTCCATCTCCAAAGCTAAAACTGGAATCACAGGCCACAAATGGACCACTGAACTGCCTCCTCACTGTTCTCCTTGCTCCCACCTTCACCCACACCCCACTATCCAAAAGCAGCCAGATGATGTTTTTAAAACCCTATCAAACATTAGGACACACTCCACCATAGCACTGACCAATGGCTTTCTATCCATTTGGAATAAAATCCAAACTCTTCAGAAAGAAGTTCAAAGTCTAAACCTACCCCCTTATTTTACACCGCTCTCCCTTAAATCACTACATTCCAGACACAGGAGTCTTCTTTCTGTTTCTTTTTTCTTTTTTTTTTGTAGAGACAGAGACTCACTTTATCACCCTCGGTAGAGTGCTGTAGCATCACAGCTCACAGCAACCTCCAACTCCTGGGCTTAGGTGAATCTCTTGCCTCAGCCGTCTGAGTAGCTGGGACTACAGGCACCAGCCACAATGCCCGGCTATTGTTCTGTTTTCGCAGTTTGGCTGAGGCTGGGTTTGAAACCTCCACCTTCGGAATATGGGGCCAGCGCCCTACTCGTTGATCCACAGGCGCCATCCGTCTTTCTGTTTCTTAAAATCTGCCAACATCTAGACCTTTTCCTGTGTTCTTCTCCCGGCCTGGACGTCTCCTTCCCCAGATTTTTACAGAGCTGGTTCCTTCCCAAGGCTCAGTTCAAACTTTACCCTTTCAGGATTGGCACCTTCAATGGTTAAGGCACCGGCCACACACACCACAGCTGGTGGGTTTGGGGCTGGCAAGTTTGAACCGGGCCCAGGCCTGCTAAACAATGACAACTACAACAAAAAAAATAGCCGGGCATTGTGGCAGGCGCCTGTAGTCCCAGCTACTTAGGAAGCTGAGGCAAAAGAATCGCTTGAGCCCAAGAGTTTGAAGTTGCTGTGAGCTGTGACGCCATGACACTCTTCTGCAGGCGACATGGTAAGACTCTGTCTCAAAATAAATAAATAAATAAAAACAAACTTTACCTTTTCAAAGCAGTCTTCTCTGCTCTATTTATAGTAGCAGTTCTCCCACCCCACCATTCCCTATCTGATCATCTTCTTTTGTTTTCTTTAGACAATTATTTTCTTCATTTATATTCATATTTCTGTCTTCTCCTTCCTAAGGGTGGAGGCTGTCTTTCATTCATTCCTGTGAATACAGTGCATGCAGGAGGCACTCAAACAAGAATTTCCAGAATAACTGCTGACTATGAGCAGAGGAGCCCTCTCAGGATATTCTGTCAGAATGCAGAAAACATCTATTTAGCCCCCACTGCGTGCTGAGCACTGTAAATCCATAATCTTCCTTTCAGAAAGGTAATTGAACTAGCTCAAGGTCACTCAGCTAGTTACTAGCAGGCTTCTGGGCTAAATAGTTGTTTGTGTAACTTTTAAACACCACTGGGGGGAGGGTTGTCACTATGATTCATGCTCACATTGCCATAACAACAAATTCAAACATATAACCTATCTAAATTACTTTACAGTTATGAAAGCATCTTCATATTCATCTTACTTTAGAAAAATACATCTCTCTTTGTCTAGTGGTCAAAAAACAAAACAAGGAAAAGAAAAATACAAAGCACTAAGAATGCCCAGAAAGCCACACAACAGGAAAAAAAGTAAACATGTATCAAGGTGGAATACTTGGGAGTAGAAGGGGCTAGGGAGGGGTCAGGGAAGGTAGGTATGGAGTACATACAGTATTTATGGTTCAGGAGGATGGGGAAGCAGTGAGTCACCGGGTGAAGGGTTGCACAACGGGAAACTCAGATAAGGCCAGGCTATGAGGCAACAAAAAGTGAATCACAGAAGCTGGAAGAACTTTAGGCCTCACGGAAGCCAAACCCTGGCTGATAGATGGGGAAACTGAGGCCTCAAAGGGAATGCAACAGCTCACGTTCACTCAGCAAGTAAACAGAACGGGAACCAGTCCCCTTTTCTCGCCAGCGAGGAGGCTTTTCAAGCAGAATTCTTAGTTAGGGGGATGGGGAGAGGTTGGGGCAGGTCACAGACTCCACGGAGGAATCGGGAAAGAGCTGGGATAGGACCAGGAAGCAAATAAACACTAGGATGGAAGGCAGAAATGAGCCAAGAAGGAGGCACCAGCAGCAGCTGGGAAGGTGGGTGAGGCCAAAGGGTGGAGGAAAAGACGAAAGAGAAAGTAATAGAGTGAGGGCGGAGGAAAATGTTGTGAGATCTGGGTCTGATGGAACCTGGCAGAGTGGGGAGAGCCTCAGAGGGTGGAATGAGAGTCTGAAGATGGAAGGAAGAGTTCAGGTCTCGGGGAGACACTGAAGGGAGTCAGGGGAGTCAAGCGAAGAGAAGTCCCGCACCCGGAAAGAAGTCTGACAGGGGAGTTTCGGGGTCGGAGCAGACTCCGGGGCGAGTCTGACCAAGGTAGAGTCCGGGCCCAGGGAGGCTTAGGAGAGTCTGAAGGGGCCGGGCCGACTCACCGCGCTTGTTTTTGGTGCCGTGCTTCTTGGCGGCCGTCAGCTCCTGCTCGATCTTTTTCTCCAGGAACTCCTGCTTCTTGCTTAACATCTCCTCTGTGTCCCGGAGCCGCTGGATGGCCTCCTGGGGGGTCGGGCCGCCCTTGCCGGCCTTACCCCCTCCAGCCCCAAACAGCTTCCCGAACACCGACATGGTTGCTGCTCGCCGCGCCGGCCTTCGCCGCCTGCTCCGGCTCGGCTCGGCTCGGCTCCGGCGACCGCTTCCAGTCCGGCCGCTCCCCGCCGCCGCAGGCCTCTCCTCTGCCTCCGCCCCGCAGCTGGGCCAGGCCGCGCCACCTCCCACAGGCCCCCACGCCCGGCCCGGCCGGCGTCAGGGCAACGCACCAATTACTACAACTCCCGATGGGCAACGCGCCGGCCGCGCCTCAAACCTAATGGAAGGAGACGCGCTGCATGCCGGGAGGCTATAGTCTTCCGGCCGGAGGCGCTCTGGAGTCGTGTATTTTTGGTCTAGCTGGGGTCAAAAGTCATGATGGCATTCTGGGAAATGTAGTTTACTTGGACCTTGCCCTGCAGGAGCGGAAGAACAGGGAGAGAAATAACTAGATACACAGGCGTTAGATACACAACACTGCTTCGGATTTTATTGTTAATGTGGAATATAGCTATGGCTGAATTGTATATTCATGTGAAATTGTCTTAAAAAAATCTTGAAGGCAACAGGTGTCTCCAGTTCCAACCTGTCAACTCAATGGTCATAGAAGCTAAGTAGTAGTATTGTCTATTTTAGTAAGTACAGTAACCCTCCTTATCTGCGGTTTTGATTTCCGGGGTTTTAATTATCCGCCAAACGGGAGCCTGAAAATATTAAATGGAAAATTCCAGAAATAAGGAATTCATAAGGTTTAGATTTCCTTCCTCAGTAGCATAATGAAATCTCAAGCTAGCCTGCCCTGGATGTAAATCATCCCTTTGTCCAACTTGTTCATACCACTTAGTAGCCACCTGGCGACCAGATCAACTGTGGGGTATCACAATGCTTGTGTTCAAGTAACTCTTATTTTACCTCACAGTGGCCCCAAAGTGCAAGAATAGTGATGCTGGCAATTCAGATATGCCAAGAGAAGCTATGCAGTGCTTCCTTCAAGTGAAAAGGTGGAAGTTCTCTACTTAATAAGGAAAGAGAAAAAAATTGTATGCCTAGGCTGCTATGATTTACAGTTAGAACGAATCTTTTCTCTGTGAAATTGTGAAGAAGCAAAAAGAAATTTATGCTAGTTTTGCTGTTGAACTTCAAACTGCGAAAGTTACAGCCACACTGTATAAGTACTTAAGATAGAAAAGGCATTAAATCGTGGATGGAAGTTATGAACAAAAAGATGTAACATGTTGCACCTGAAAGCATTGAGCCTATATGAAGACTTCAGCAAGGAATTCCCTGAAACAAGTGACCCCAAGCTATTTACCGCAAGTAAGATGGTTACACAGACTCAGGAACAGGTTTGAATTAAAAAATATAAAGTTAGGCCGGGCACGGTGCCTCATGCCTGTAATCCTAGTACTTGGGAGACAGAGGAGGATGGATTGCCTGAGCTCAAGGGTTCAAGACCAGCCTGAGCCAAAACAAGACCTTGTCTCTAAAAATAGCCAGGCAGGGCACCTGTAGTTCCAGCTACTTGGGAGTCTGAGGCAAGAGAATCTCTCTTTTTTCGGTTGCAGCCATCATTATTGTTTGGCGGGCCCGGCTGGATTCGAACCCGCCAGCTCAGGTGTACGTAGCTGGACCCTTAGCCCATTGAGCCACAGGCACCGAGCCGCAAGAGAATCTCTTGAGCCCAAGAGTTTGAGGTTCCTGTGAGCTATGATGCCATGGCACTCTACCAAGGGCAAAAAAGTAAGACTCAGTCTCAAAAAAAATTTAACTTAATTTAAATAAAGAAAAAGAGAAAAATATAAAGTTATATTTATATTGAGAGTCTTCAGCAAGACAAGTTGGTGGACAAAAATTTGCCTGCCTGCTTGGTGAAGAAATGGAAGAACATATTGAAGGCCATCGTGTTAACCAATGAAACATTAGAAGAACTTGTCCAGTCATCTACAGAGAAAGAGGAAAATGAAGAAGTAACTGAAGCAGAACCAACAATGTGGACATTACTGAAATTTGCTCAAGTCTTTCAAATTTCACAGACATTAGAAGACAATATTATGGAATATGTTCCTTGGATGGAACACAGCATTAAAGTCACCCATATGATCACTGAAGGATTATAGCTTCTGCAATAGCACTTCAATGAATTATAAAGAAAAAGATAATAAATTCTAATTATAAGGTTCTTCCAAAGTTTTTAGCTATTGAGGATCCTCAACCATCTATTGACACCATTTGCTCCTGATATGCAACCCTCAACATCATCATGGCTTGGTGATCTGAGATCACCTGAAGCAGATAAGTCTCCCTCTGATTTACAATCGGAAGGTCGATGGCAAGCCTAACACTATATCACAATGCCTATGTCATTCACCTTACTTCATCTCATGACCTAGGCGTTTTATAATCTCACATCATCACAAGAAGAAGCCTGAGTACAGTATAATATGTTTAAAGAGAGAGAGAGGTAGAGAGGCCACATTCACAAAACTTACACAGTATATTGTTATAATTGTTCCATTTTATTTTAGTTATTATTAACAATCTCTTACTGTGCCTAATTTATAAATTAAACTTTATCATAGCTGTACATATATATATAGGGAAAAAATATAGTATATATAGAGTTCTGCCCTCCATGTTTTCAGGTATCCACAGGGGATCTTGGAACATAAGAGAAGGGAGGACTATTCTGTTAAAAAAAAAAAAACAAAAAGCAAGAATAGCTGGTCTGTAATGCTAGCACTCTGGGAGGCTGAGGTGGGTGGATCGCCTGAGCTCAGGAGTTTAAGACCAGCCTGAGGAAGAGCAAGACGCTGTCTCTACTAAAAATAGATAAAGTAGCCAGGCATTGTGGCAGGTGCCTGTAGTCCTAGCTTACTCAGGAGGCTGAGTCAGGAGAATCTCTTGAGCCCAAGAGTTTGAGGTTGCTGTGAGCTATGACATCACAGCACTCTACCAAGGGCAACAAAGTAAGACTCTGTCTCAAACAAACAACAACAAAAAAAAATAAAAACAATAATTAACATCAGTACACATCCTATGATCCAGGCAACATGTAAAGTGCTTTACATATATTACCACATTTAATTCTCATAGGCAGTCTATGACATATACTTCTGTTCTTATTTTATAGGTCAGTAAACCAAGACTCAGAGAAACTGAGTGACTGTCTAACTTAACTTACTAACCCTATCTTTGCAAATGCTGTTCCCTCTACCTGGAATGTCTTTCTACTCTACCTAACAGGTTCTTTGTTTCTTTTTTTTTTTTTTTTTTTTTTTTTGAAAGAGCCGCAAGCTGTCACCCTGGATAGAGTGCTGTGGCATTGCAGCTCACAGCAACCTCCAATTCCTGGGCTCAGGTGAGTCTCCTGCCTCTGTCTCCCAAGTAGCTGGGACTACAGGCGCCCACCCCACAACGCCCGGCCATTTTTTGGTTGCAGCCGTCGTTGTTTGGTGGGCCCAGGCTGGATTTGAACCCATCAGCTCAGGTGTACATGGCTGGCGCCTTAGCTCACTGAGCCACAGGCGCCGAGCCAGGTTCTTTGTTTCTTTTTGAGACTGGGATTAACTTTGTCTAACCTAGGCTAGAGCATAGTAGTGTGACCATAGCTCACTACACCCTCAATCTTCTGGCCTCAAGTGATCCTCCAGAAGTGCTGGGATTACAAGTGTGAGCTGGGGTTATGTGTTCAGCACTTCTTTGAAATGTAGTAGGGGCTAGCAGCATTGACACTGCACTTTGACAGCAAAGATCCAAACCTGCCTTGACTACTTACTTGGGCAAAGTAC
This sequence comes from Arctocebus calabarensis, assembly GCA_963573935.1. Taxonomy (NCBI): domain Eukaryota; kingdom Metazoa; phylum Chordata; class Mammalia; order Primates; family Lorisidae; genus Arctocebus; species Arctocebus calabarensis. The sequence continues at coordinate 27,540 of CAUYON010002597.1, read as the reverse complement.
TTCCCCTACTCCATGTCCCTCCCTTTCTGTAATTGTAAATTGAAAATGATAACCGGACTTCCTCAAAGTTTATGTGAGATACAGAATGTGAAGCTTACTTAACATAGACCTGGCACACAGCAAGTGCTCAAAAATATGTATTTTCTGTAATCCCAGCACTCTGGGAGGCCAGTGTGGGTGGATTGCCTGAGCTCACGGTTCAAGACCAGCCTGAGCAAGAAGAACGAGACCCCATCTCTAAAAATAGCTGGGCATTATGGCCAGTGCCTGTAGTCTTAGCTACGTGGGAGGCTGAGGAAAAAGAATTGCTTGAGCCCAAGAGTTTGAGGTTGCTGTGAGCTATGACACCACAACACTCTAACGAGGGTGACAAAGCAAGACTCTGTCTCAAGAAATATATATATACATATATGTGTATGTATTTTATTCCTAGGTATTCTGGATCATTATTATGGACAATAACAACTGAACTGGGGGAAACTCAGAACTTTCAAAAGGAGAAATGTTAAGGAGTAGGTGAGGGGGACTAGAGGTAGAAAACTGGCCCAGCTAGTTGTGGGGCCACATTTCATTGTTTTCCCTTGTTTTTGCTATCAAGAATCACTTCCCCAGGTTCGGCTCCTGTAGTTCAATGGTTAGAGCACCGGCCACATGCACCAGGGCTGGTGGGTTCCAACCTGGCCAGGGTGTGCTAAACAGCAATGACAACAATACCCAAAAAACAGCCAGGGTGGGTAGGGCACTGGCCGCATACACCAAAGCTGGCGGGTTCAAACCTGGCCCCAGCCAGCTAAAGCAACAATGACAATTGCAACCAAAAAATAGCCGGGACTTGTGGTGGGCGCCTGTAATCTACCAAGGGCAACATAGTACAACTGTATCTGAAAAAAAAACAAAGAACCACTTCCCCATCCATTAGCAGTGAGCCTGCATCTAGTAGTTAATACTTCCCCTAACCCACCATTCTAATTTGCTGCTTCCATACTTTTGTATTTGTTAGTCTTACACGAAAACAAGGAGTAAACTAATTCTCAGTGAAGAACAAAATGGCTCCTCAAAGTTGTTTTTCTTTTCTTTCTTTTTTTTTTGAGACAGAGCCTCAAGCTGTCATCCTGGGTAGAGTGCTATGGCATCACAGCTCACAGCAACCTTCCAATTCCTGGGCTCAAGTGAGTCTCCTGCCTCTGCCTCCCAAGTAGCTGGGACTACAGGTGCCCGCCACAACACCCAGGTATTTTTTGGTTGCAGCTGTCATTGTTGTTTGGTGGGCCTGGGCTGGATTCCAACCCACCAGGTGTATGTGGCTGGTGCCTTAGCTGCTTGAGCCATAGGCACTGAGCCTCAAAGGTGTTTTTCATTCCTTCCTGGACCTTTCAAATACATAAAGTTGCTTTGGAACAGAGTTTCACATAAATGTGAGCTTAGTTGGATTTTTCCTATCATTTCACGTACATGAGTCTTGCCTCCTTCCTCAGACTATGATCTACATGTAAACAACAAACATGTGTTGGATGTTGTTGTTGTTATTTTAATCTGCCACAATCCCTGCATGCACATACAGGTAGCCATTCCCAGAAGATGTTAGAGTTCATTTTACCCAACCTCATAGGATGGAAGACGGGCCAGGCACAGTGGCTCACATCTGTAATCCCAGCGCTGTGGGAGTCTGAGGAAGGTGGATTGCTTGAGCTAGGAGTGTGAGACCAATCTAAGCAAGGCCAAGACCCCGCCCGTCTCTACTGAAAATAAAAAAACTAGGTTCGGCGCCCATAGCACAGTAGTTACGGCACCAGCCACATACACGGAGGCTGGTGGGTTTGAACCCAGTTTGGGCCAGCTAAACAACAATGACAACTGCAACAAAAAATAGCCCCACATTGTTGCGGGTGCCTGTAGTCACAGCTACTCAGGAGGCTGAGACAAGAGAATCACTTAAGCCCATGGCACTCTACTGAGGGTGACATAGGGAGACTCTATCTCAAAATAAATACATAAATAAATAAAAATAAAAAACTAACTAGGTATGGTGGCACATGCCTGTAGTCCCAGTTACTTGGGAGGCTGAGGAAAGAGGATTGCTCAAATCCAAGAGTTTGAGGTTGCTATGAGCCATGCACTCTAACCAGGGTAACAGAATAAGATTCTGTCTCAAGGCTCGGCACCTGTAGCTCAACAGGCTAAGATGCCAGCCACGTACACCTGAGCTGGTGGGTTCGAATCCAGCCCAGGCCCGCCAAACAACAATGATGGCTGCAACCAAAAAAAAAAAAATGGCTGGGCGTTGTGGCAGGTGCCTTTAGTCCCAGCTACTTGGGAGGCAGAAGCAAGAGACTCGCTTGAGCCATGGATTGGAGGTTGCTGTGAACTGTGATGCAACAGCACTCTATCCAGGGTGACAGCTTGAGGCTCTGTCTCAAAAAAAAAAAAAAAAAAAAAAAGATTATGTCTCAAAATAAAAACAAAATAGGGAGGTGCTCATAGCTAAGTGGGTAGGGCGCCAGCCATATACACCAAAGGTGGCGGGTTCGAACCTGGCCTGGGCCAGCTAAACAACAATGACAACTGCAACAAAAAAACAGCCAGGCATTGTAGTGGGCACCTATGGTCCCAGCTGCTTGAGAGGTTGAGGCAAGAGAATCACTTCAGCCCAAGAATCTGAGGTTGCTGTGAGCTTTGATGCTACAGCACTCTACCAAGGGTGACATAGTGACACTCTGTCTCAAAAATAAATAAATACAAATTGGGCGGCACCTGTGGCTCAGTGAGTAGGGCACCGGCCCCATATACTGAGGGTGGCGGGTTCAAACCCAGCCCCAGCCGAACTGCAACAAAAAAATAGCTGGGCATTGTGATGGGCGCCTGTAGTCCCAGCTACTGGGGAGGCTGAGGCAAGAGAATCTTAAGTCCAAGAGCTGGAGGTTGCTGTGAGCTATGACGCCACGCAGACTACTGAGAGCAACAAAATGAGAGTCTGGGGCGGCGCCTGTGGCTCAAAGGAATGGGGCACTGGCCCTATATACCTCGGAGGTGGCAGGTTCGGACCCAGCCCTGGCCAAAAACTGCAAAAAAAAAAAAAAAAAGAGAGACTCTGTCTCAAATAAATAAACAAACAAACAAACAAAACAAAACAAAAAAATCAAATGTGAGACATGCTAAAACTGACTAGAATCCATACCAGGACAGCGCCTGTGGCTCAGTGGGTAGGGCGCCAGCCCCATGTACCCAGAGTGGCGAGTTCACCAGCCCTAGCCAAACTGCAACAAAAAAAATAGCCGAGTGTCGTGGCAGGGACCTGTGGTCCCAGCTGCTCTGGAGGCTGAGGCAAGAGAATCGCCTAAAGCCAGGAGTTGGAGGTTGCTTCGGGCTGTGACGCCACTGCACTCTACTGAGGGCAATAAAGTGAGACTCTGTCTCTAAAAAAAAAAAAAAAGAATCCATACCAGCATTAATTGTGAGACAGAAATCATACTTGTGTTTGTTCTGCAACTGGGATATTGCGATATTTTTATCAAAGCAAAAAATAAAAACAAGGAGGCTTCAGTGGCCTCCTCATCGGTATAGTACAGCAATTCTTCCCTTCCACATCTAAGCAGTCTGGCCCTCACCTCTTATGTAAATCTTGCTACCCCCAGGCACAAACACTTGCTGGATTTGAGTCATTACCCAAAGAACATATGAACTTTGCAGCTGCTCCACCATCAGTCTCATAAACAGAGATAAACAGAGGCTCAGGGTAACAGAGCCTCTCATGCTGTAGCTCTGGGAGTCTAGGAACATAGCTTGAGGTTATAAAAGCAAAAAACTCTCATTTACTCTTGCATACCAACTCCAAGCAATTGGTTTTGGCCACCTGGACTGATGGGTTAAGAAGAATTTTAAGACTGCATGAGGATTCCTTGTGAAAAAAAAAAGTGTGGGATGGCCAGGCATGGTCGCTCACACCTGTAATCCCAGCACTCTGGGAGGCTGAGGTGAGAGGATTCCTTGAGCCAAGGACTTCAAGACCAGGTTGAGCAAGAGCAAGACCACATCTCTACTAAAAACAGAAAAACTGAGGCAGGAGGATCACTTGAGCCCAGGAGTTCAAAGTTGCTTTGAACTATAATGATGCCATGATGCACTCTATCCAGGGCAGCAGAATGAGAGTCTGTCTCAAATAAATAAAAGACTGGGCGGCGGTGGCTCACACCTGTAATCCTAGCACTGTGAGAAGCCAAGATGGGTGGATTGCCTGAGTTCATGGGTTCAAGACTAGCCTGAGCAAGAGCAAGACCCTGTCTCTAAAAATAGCAGGGCATTGTGGTTGCACCCATTGCTAGCGGCCCTGTGAAATTGTCTTGCAGCACCAGAGAACCAGTGGCCCTTTGTAGATGTTGGAGCTGCTGTCCTAGCCTTAAAGTAAGGCCTCAGAAGGCAGGCCACCATTTGGATGTCCAGAGGTGGAATGGTGTCGTTGATAACAATAAGGCAGGGGTCCCCAAACTTTTTAAATAGGGGGCCAGTTCACTGTCCCTCAGACCGTTTGAAGGCTGCACTATAGTTTAAAAAAATATATAGGTGCCTGTAGTCCAAGCTACTCGGGAGGCTGAGGCAAGAGAATCGCCTAAGCCCAGGAGTTGGAGGTTGCTGTGAGCTGTGTGATGCCATGGCACCTACCGAGAGTGATAAAGTGAGACTCTGTCTCTACAAAAAAAAAAAAACACTATACACAAATTCCTACACACACTGCCCACACCTTATTTTGAAGTAAAAAAACAAAACGGGGGCAGTGCCTATGGCACAAAGGAGTAGGGCGCCAGCCCCATATACTGGAGGTGGTGGGTTCAAACCCAGCCCGAGCTAAAAAAAAAAAAGGGAACAAATACAAATACAATAATTTAAAATGAAAAAAAAGGTGCCCCTATCTGCAAAAAAAGAAAAGGCCTCCTAACTTCAGGAAAGAAAGACCCCCCTTAACCGCAAAAAAAGGCCCTACTAACTGCAAAATGAAAACAAAAATAGACCTCCTAACTTCAAAAAAAAAATAAATCCTACCTTGTTCTTACCTCAGTCCTTAGGCAGCAGCAGGCTCTGCACAGGCAAGCTCGTGATTCATCCAATCATGAGTCTCAGTCTCACTCAAGAGTGAGAGGAGGAGTTGAGAGACAGAGAGAAGGAGGGGAGTAGTAGAGTGCAGCACACATTCCACATATGAGCACTGAGGCCTGGGACAAGACAGCTGCTAAGCAGGACAGGCAGTGGCGGCAAAAACACCCAGTGGGCCAGATAAATGTCCTCGGCAAGCCATAGTTTGAGGACCCATGCAATAAGGGTTCTAGTGACAGGGTGGTGGTTCATGCTTGTAATCCCAGCTCTCTGGGAGGCTGAGGTGGGCGGATTGTCTGAGCACATGAGTTTGAGACCAGCCTGAACTGGAGAGAGACTCCATCTCTAAAAAATAGTCGGGTGTAGCTGTAGTCCCAGTTACTTGGGAGGCTGAGGCAAGAGGATCACTTGAGCCCAAGAGTTTGAGGTTGCTGTGAGCTATGACACCCCAGCACTCTACCAAGGGTGACAAAGTAAGACTCTGTCTCAAAAGTAAATAAATAAATACATAAATAAAATTAAAATTAAAAAAAGTCAGGTCCTTGGCTCGGCGCCTGTGACTCAACGGGCTAAGGCGCCAGCCACGTACACCTGAGCTGGCAGGTTTGAATCCAGCCCAGGCCCGCCAAACAACAATGACGACTGCAACCAAAAATTGGCCAGGCATTGTGGCGGGTGCCTATAGTCCCAGCTACTTGGGAGGCAGAGGCAAGAGACTCGCTTGAGCCCAGGAATTGGAGGTTGCTGTGAGCTGTGATGCCACAGCACTCTATACAGGGTGAGAGCTTGAGGCTCTGTCTCAAAAAAAAAAAAAAGTCAGTTCCAGTTACTGCACCACTCACAATGCTCCAGGGGCTCCATATCCCTGGAAGTAAAACCTGAAGTCCTGGTTTGGCACCCATAGCGCAGTGGTTATAGCCCCAGCCACATACACCAAGGGTGAACTCATACACCTGAGTTCAAACCCAGCCGGGGCCAGTTTAACAACAATGACCAACTGTAACAAAAAATAGCCAGGCATTGTGGCAGGCGCCTGTAGTCCCAGCTACTTGGGAGGCAGAGACAAGAGAATTGCTTGAGCCCAGGAATTGTGATGCCAGGGCACTCTACCCAGGGTGACAGCTTGAAGCTCTGTCTCAGAAAAACAAACAAACAAACAAACCAAAAATCCCTAAAGTCCTTTAAAATGTCCCTTAGGTCTCAGCACCCGTAGCACAGTGGTTATGGCACTAGCCACATATACCAAGGCTGGTAGGTTTGAACCCAGCCCGGGCTAGCTAAGCAACAATGACAACTGCAACAAAAAATAGTCGGGCGTTGTGGCAGGTGTCTGTAGTCCCAGCTACTCGGGAGGCTGAGGCAAGAGAATCACTTAAGCCCAAGAGTTTGAGGTTGCTGTGAGCTGTGATGCCATGAGGGAAACATAGTGAGACTCTCTCTCAAAAATAATAATAGGCTCGGCGCCTGTGGCTCAACGGACTAAGGCACCAGCCACGTACACCTGAGCTGGCGGGTTCAAATCCAGCCCGGGCCCACCAAACAACAATGACGGATGCAACCAAAAAATGGACGGGCATTGTGGCTGGCGCCTGTAGTCCCAGCTACTTGGGAGGCGAAGGCAGGAGACTCGCTCGAGCCCAGGAATTGGAGGTTGCTGTGAGCTGTGATGCCACAGCGCTCTACCCAGGGTGACATCTTGAGGCTCTGTCTCAAAATAATAATAATAATAGTAATAATAAAATAGTCCCTTAGGTCCCTCCATGATCCTCCTGTCAATCTCTGTGCCCTCTTTCCAGTACTTCATTCCAGCCACAATGGCCTTTCTGATGTTCCTCAAACACCAGCACCCCCACCCCACACTCCCTAAACTTCTACTCACCTCTGTTTTGTTATTTTATAGTACTCCTCGCCATCTAACATGATATATAACTTACTTATTTACTTTGTTTATTGTTTATCTCTGCTTCCTCCACATGGAATCTCTATAGATCATTGTTTAGCTCATGATGTATCATCAATGCCTAGAACTGTGCCTGCCACATACTAGGTGCTCAATAAATATTTGTTACATGAATAAAGGAATAGACTGATATAGCAGTGACGTGGGATGCCATAAGACCTTGGACAAGACCCCTTTTCTCTTTGGGCCTCAGTTTATTCTCTGTGGTTCTATAATAGACCCAAGGCCCTGATGTAGGGGCTTGCCTTCCTCCCTCAGGGTTCTGTGCCTAAGTATATACCAGGCACTTTTGGTAAGTAGGGCCTGAGAGCAATGGTGGTCACTTGCTGACAGCCTGGGGTGTTGGAAGCAACAGCAGCTGCCACCTCTACCCCTCCTCCACAGGGGAGACTAAACTGATCCAACTAGTTCTCCTGGGGCACAGGGACACCTGCTCTGTTGACCAAGACTTAGCAACTCCCCGTCTCAGTCATTTGTCCCAGATATTCTCTGCTCCCTCTTCAGACAAAGGAGTGTGTTCCTTTGCATCAGACATTACCTCCCACGATTTCAAGTAAACAATTTCTCAGCCTAAATGGCAGATTCTTACTGGAGAAAACTCACCCTTGGCCCTCCCTGGGGTGGGAAGAGGAGATGGGTAAAGCCAGCCTTGTTCTCTCAAAGTTGTTGTTCATTCATTTAACAAACACTGAAGGCTGGGCGTGGTGGCTCATGCCTGTGATCCTAGCACTCTGGGAGACCGAGAGAGGTGGATTGCATGAGCTCACGGATTCAAGACCAGCCTGAGCCCATAGCTCAGTGAGTAGGCCGCTGGCCACATACATGGAGACTGGGGGGTTCGAGCCCAGCCCAGGCCTGCTAAACAACAATGACAACTGCAACCAAAAATAGCAGGACATTGTGGTGGGCAATGGTAGTCTCAGCTACTTTGGGAGGCTGAGGCAAGGGAATCCCTTAAGCCCAAGAGCTTGAGGTTGCTGTGAGCTGTGACGCCACAGCACTCTACCAAGGGCGGCATAGTGAGACTGTCTCAAACAAAAAAGTTTAAAGAATTAGGTAGGGCCACACTACTTGAAATCTATGGGGGAAATTTTTTTTTTTTTTGAGACAGAGCCTCAAGCTGTCACCCTGGGTAGAGTGCTGAGGCATCACAGCTCACAGCAACCTCCAATTCCTGGGCTCTAGCGAGTCTCTTGCTTCCGCTTCCCAAGTAGCTGAGACTACAGGCACCCGCCACAACACCTGGCCATTTTTTGGTTGCAGTTGTCATTGTTGTTTGGTGGGTCTGGGCTGGATTCGTACCCGCCAGCTCAGGTGTACGTGGCTGGCACTTTAGCTGGTTGAGCCAGAGGCGCTGAGCCTTTGGGGGAAATTTTGGATTTCATTTTGGAAGAGATCAGAAACCAGTGGATTTTTTTTTTTTTTTTTTTTTTTGAGGCAGAGTCTCACTTTGTTGCCCTTGGTAGAATGAAGTGGCGTCACAGCTCACAGCAACCTCAAACTCTTGGGTTCAAGGGATCCTCCTGCCTCAGCTTCCTGAGTAGCTGGGACTACAGGCACCCGCCACAATGCCCAGCTACTTTTTTTGTTGAGACAGAATCCTATCCTATGCCCCTGAGCAGAGTGCAGTGGCATCGTAGCTCACTGCAACCTCAGACTCAGGCTGTAGGCATCCCACTGCCTCAGCCTTCGGAAGACTCTAGGATTACAGGCACTCGCTGTGGCACTCAGCTCGGTTTTTCCATTTTTTTCCATGGGTCTCACTCTTGCTCAGGCGAGTCTTGAACTCCTGAGCTCAAGCAATTCTCCCTCCTCAGCCTCCCACAGAGCTGGGATTATAGATGTAAGGCACTGAGCCCGGCTGCCCAGCTACTTTTAAGAGACATGGTCTTGGTTAGTGCCCTGGGCAGAGACTTGCAGGGACTCACCCCATACCATCATGTTCCGCTACCTGTGCCCCCACCCAACATGTCTCTGTTCGTCCAGAAGGTGGTGGAAACAAGAGGTCTGAAGATTTACAATGTGAATTTGGTTGTTAAGGTCCTATAGTTGATGTGTATATTCCACTTGATTTCTACGCATACTGTCCAAGAGGATTTGCTTATGTTCAATTTGAGGATGTTCGTGATGCTGAAGACGCTTTGCATAATTTGGATAGAAAATGGATTTGTGGGGCGGCGCCTGTGGCTCAAGGAGTAGGGCACTGGCCCCATATACTGGAGGTCATGAGTTTGAACCCCACCGCAGCCGAAAAGTGCAAAAAAAAAAAAAAAAAGAAAAAGAAAATGAATTTGTGGATGTCAAATTCAAGTATAGTCTGCTCAGGGAGATTGGAAGACACCAAATCAGATGAAAGCCAAGGAAGGAAGAAATGTGTACAATTCTTCACGATATGATGATTATGGTAGATATAAACGTTCTAGAAGCCAAAGTTATGAAAGAAGGAGATCAAGAAGTCGGTCTTTTGGCTCCGCGCCTGTGGCTCAACGGGCTGGGGCACCAGCCAGGTACAACTGAGCTGGCGGGTTTGAATCCAGCCCCCAGGCCCGCCAAACAACAATGACCGCTGCAACCAAAAAATGGCGGGGCATTGTGGTGGGCGCCTGTGGTCCCAGCGACTTGGGAGGCGGAGGCAGGAGACTCGCTTGAGCCCAGGAATTGGAGGTTGCTGTGAGCTGTGATGCCATGGCACTCTATCCAGGGTGACAGCTTGAGGCTCTGTCTCAAGAAAAAAAAAAGAAGTCGGTCTTTTGATTACAACTATAGAAGATCCTATAGTCCTAGAAATAGACCAATTGGAAGACCACGACATAGCAGAAGCCATTCCAACAATGAGAGCCAAGTAAGCAAGAAGAAAATGAGAGATAATGCTTCAGTGAGAGAGGAAAGGTGCTACATACAGTATGCGCTATTAATTTACAACCCAGGGAAAAGATCTGGGAACTATTGTATTATTCTCTTGAAAATTTGGCCCAATAAGCTGCTACATCCACTTCAACTAACAACAACCTGTATACCACAGAGAAGAATAAAGAAAACCAAACTGACAAACATCCTTCTTTTATTTAAGACCAAACTGCAGCTGGAATACCCAGTACAGTTCTGCTTACTACACTCCAAGAAAGATCTGAAAGCGGATGAAGAACCAAAGAAGGGCAGTTCAAACGACCAAAGGGTGGGTGGAAAGTGCTGCAGCAAGAATACTGTATGAATATTTTGACTCTGGTCTGAGAAGATAAAAGAATGTTATCGAAAACTACATGGAATAATTGAAGTCCCTTCAAGTTTAAAAGTAAGCATTTTAGGTCAGATAAAAGGAAATTCAACTTTGTACTTGTGGAAACTAATCCCTAAATATAAATAGGTTTATATTGATTCATGGGTAACAGGTCCTAAATAAATTATTGGAAACTAAAGACAAAAAAAAAAGGAGAGACATGGTCTCACTCTTGCTCAGGCTGGTCTCGAACTCATGAACTCAACCAATATACCTGCCTTAGAGTGTATTGGTTGAGCTCACGAATCCCAGAGTGCTAGGATTATAGGAGTGAGCCACAGCGCCTAGCCTGCAAAGTGGAATTAGAAGTAGCCTCTAAAAAAAGGGCAGCACCTGTGGCTCAAAGGACTAGGGCACCAGCCCCATATGCTGGGGGTGGCAGTGGCAGGTTCAAACCCAGCCCTGGCCAAAAACTGCAAAAAAAAAGTAGCCTCTACTTCAAAGCACTTGGGACAGTACCAGGCACTTGAGAGACACTTGATAAATAATAGTTCTGATAAATGTGCATGTGTACAGGAAAAAGCAACAGAAATACAATTTAAAAAATCACATTAGTATGGAGATGTGGTTTTAAATATTTCCTTTAATATCATTATTACAATTAAAAAAAATCTTTTCTGTCTCCCTTATGCAGAGAATAAAGTACAAATTCCTTAAACCAACATTCAAGGATCTCTCTCTTTTTTTTTGATATTAACCCCTATTTCAATAGAGCTAAGTGGCTAAGAGCACCTGCAGGCAGGCCATGCTGTCTTGAATCTAAGTTCTGTGGGTTACTATGTGAGCTTGGACAAGGAACTCAGCCCCTCTGTGCCTACTTGCCGTCATCTGTAAAATAAGGAAAGCAATAGCATTTACCTGATAGGCTGAGGTGATGTGACAGTGTCCGTCACATGGAGGAGACTTGAAAAATTAGCAATTATTATTATCCAACTATTCCTCCAAAACTTCTGGTCACCCTGGGCCATTCGCTGGCCCCAGAACATGACTGGGTCTGCAGCGTCACAGCTCGGGGTCTTTGTTCGTGCCTTCCTCTTACCTGGCATGCCTTCCCCTAACTATCTATCAAAGCACTTCATGCTAAGGCCCCACCCAAATGGCATCCCCTCCAAGACTTCCTGTCACTAATCCTCCTCTGACTTGTTCGAAGACTGGTACACTTAAAAGACTTCTCAACCCCATCAACTTGTCCCTCTTGCTGCATCGTAACCTTCCTAAGGATATGGGAAGTCAGGCCTGGCTCTGAAAACCAACTTTGGGTCACAACACAGATGTCTGAGAGTGATGCCAGCCTTCAAAGACACTCAGTCCATCAATCTGAGTCAGTCTACCGTGGCATGTCCCCTTTCCTATAACAGAAGTAATGTGGCCCAGACAGTGGCTGTGAAGATAAATGGGGAAATACTGGTGAAGGCCCCTTTTGTCCTTCCTGCCTCCCACCTGGACTAGCGGCAAGGGGTGCCAGACATGGGGGCATAGATGATCATACAGACACCCACCCGCCTGAAGACTTCTGGCTCTGGTCAGTTTGGTTCCAAAAGGTTTGAGATGAGACTTGGGTGGACTTTCACAAGCGAGTATAAACCCCTTCCCTTGGGTGTTTCCATGATCCATGTTTCCATGGACCACGTTCTTGTAATAACTCTCCTGGGAGCACCAAATTTGTTCCTTCCTTGATGACCTCCTCATGGCTGTTGGTGGGGACCCCCTGAGGCCCCACATGCTTCAGTGCTGCCACCTAGGAGCTAAGAAAGAAACTGCCCAGGCTCAGGCCTGAGCCATTTGGACGCATTTTTTGAGCACTTTCCAAATGCTGGGCATCATGGCAGCCTTTTGCACATTTCATCATATTGGGTCCCCATGACAACCCTATGAGGTAGTACTATCATAAGCCCCACTGTGCAGATGAGAAACACAGGGATCAGAGAGGTGAAGTGACCTGCCCAAGATCACACAGTAAGTGTGTGGCAATTCTTGGATTTGAAGCCAAGTGTGGTTTACAGCTTCACTCTAGCCATGATAGCTGAGTGCCTCCTAAAAGTCTACATCACAGGGTTATCTGAGGACATTGTGAAGAACTGTCTGTGAAAAAGTCCAACAGATAAAGGCAGGACTCTGAATATGTCTGGCCTCCTGAAGAACAGCTGGCCAGAAGCCATCCCAAGGCAGCCTAGAGGTAGAGTAGCTGGGACCATCCTGTCTTCTACTCAGGTGACCCAACCCCCAGCCCAGACCAGCCAGATCCTGGGCTGCTCGGTTCAGACCATCTTTCTGCCATTACGCCATCCAGAGACCATAGGCAGTCCTGTCCCAGACCCCAGAGTACTGCAGGGCTTTCCAGCAGGATAAGGGACACAGGAGTGTGCCACAGGCCATGGTCTATGAATGACATTCAAAAGGACTTCTGCTTCCTTCCACAGGGAAAGATCTCTAGTCTTCCCCCAGAAGCCCTGGGCCCAAATCTAAGTATCAGGCCAACCCATGGCAGCAAACATCACAGGCCCATCACTCTGAGGCCTGGATGTAGACAGGTACAGCAAGCATGGCACATGGGCCCTCGGCCCCAGCCTGCAGCTCCGCCAGCGCCAGGTTGGAGCCCAGCCCTTCTGCATGTCCAGGCACCACCAGCTCAGGTTCTCCACCCACGGCACCACCCACCACGATGGACAACACAGCATCTGGCTCTGCGAAGGGCGGCTTGCCTGGGGCAGCCTCAGGCACTGGCCCAGTCCCTGTGTCCTTCAGCTCCTCCAGCCCCAGCGGGTCAGGCAAGGGGGTGGCCACCTTGTGCCCACCACTGTTGCTGCTGCGGGGAGCTGCCCTCCTCCGGGAGGGCCTCCGGGCTTGCAGGTCCTTGTCTTTTGTGGGACCAAGGCGGCAGCAATGATCCTTGAGGTACTTGTGGCGAGAAAAGCCCTTGGCACAGCCAGCACAGCGGAACTTGTAGTTGCCTGTGTGGGCACGCTGGTGCTCAGCAAGGTGGGCACGGCGGCTGAAGGACTTGCTGCACAGGGCGCATTTATGGAGCTTCATGCCTAAGGAGCAAGGAGAGGTCAAGGGGAGTACCCCACCTCCCCCTGTAACAGTGCCCTGCACTGGATCCAGTCTCTGGCCCTGTGAGCATCTGTAGGATCTGGCTCCAGGGTCCTCCACTCTCATCTCCTACCTCCTCTAGCCACTCACTCGGTGACTGCCAGGTTTACTCTCCTCACATGTACCGCACTGGCTCCGGCCCCTGGGCCTTTGCACTTACTGTTTCCCTCTGCTTGAACAGCCTGCTCAATCCCTAAGCCTTGGCTCACTTTCTCATCTGGATGACGGAGGCAGCAACCTCTTCACCCTTTTGTCTCCCTCACCCAGGGCCCCTCAGACCATTCTCCACATGGCAGCTAGAGGCCTCTTTGTAAAACATACAAGTGATCATCACATTCCCTGTGCGAAGCCCCCCCAACCAAGTTTCCCACAGGCATGGTACTGTCTGATTATCCCCTTCACCTCTCGGCCCAGTTCCCTGGGCTCCAGGCCTACCACTACCTTTCCTTGTCTTCAACACCCCCAGACTCCCCTTGCCTCCAGACTAGCTTTGCTATCCCCCACCCTGGAGAGCAACTTCCAGGCTCTTCTCATCCCTCTAGACTCCGCAGGCTGTCCTCTCCTCAGGGAGCTTCCCTAACGCCCCGCAGCCTTCATACTCTGCCCATCGCCGTGTTTATTTCTGTCTTTGCACTCTGTATACTTTGCTGTTATGTATTTATTTATTCATGGGTTCTTTTCGATTTCCTGCACTAAATATGTTAAGCTTCCCCAACAGGGCAGAATAGGGTTCTGTCTGTCTGGTGCTCTCTCAGCACACCCACTGCCTGACACGCAGTCAGTTCCCAAGAGTCACACACTGAATGAAGCACTGGTGCCTCTGTGACCACTGTGAAGTCAACTCCAGCCTCCACTCAATCTGGGCACCTTCCACAAATGCCTTCAGGCCCCTCAGCCTCCTTAGGATGAAGGCTTAAGACGGGTAGTGACTTGTGTGGGGCTGCCTAGCAGGAAAGTGGCAGCACCAAGGCTCAACCCTAGCCCCTCTGTCTCCAAGTCCTTGATCTATTCTCCCAGTTTTTAAACTTTCTTTAGCCACTAGATTCTTTCTGGAAAAGGTGGTTCTCAAACAGAGGTGGCTTTATACCTCAGAGGACTTTTGACAACATCTGTAGATATTTTTGGTTGTAAAAGCTGTGTGTGGTGGTAGGGGCGGACAGGCGTGCCACTGACACCCAGTGGATGACTAGAGATCCTGCTAAACATCCTACAGGGCACAGGACGGCCCTCTCAGACAGAATTATCTAACCCAAAATGTCACTGGTACCAGGGTTGAAAAACCAAACAGTATATGGTAGGTCGGCCAAGCTGCTCTGCGGAGCCGCTGGGAAACGGAGGAGTGGTTTGTAGATCCCTCCTTGCCTGCTCTACCAAGGAAACTTAGTAGGTAAGATCTTAGATCTGCTTGGAATCTGATCTAAGTTTAGTTTAAACTCTGGTTTAGTTATCTCTTCTCAAGTCAGCTTGAACTAGGGGACTGTGTTTGATTCGTCTCTGTTCACCGTAAAGTCCCCAACAAAAGCCTGGCTTACAGCCTGTTGGCTGGAATGTAGCATGCAGGGAAAATAAGCCTCATGGGATGTGTCTGCTCTTTCTCTTCCTGGTAGGTTTGGCCCAGGGAACTTGAGCTGAACCAGACCCTCCTGGCAGGCCCACGAGTCCCTTACCAGAGTGGGAGAGGATGTGAGCCTTCAACTTGTCCGGCCGGTTGAACTCCTTACTGCAGCCGGTGTGCGTCCTAAAACCCAAAGCCACAGTCAAGTTTAGGACTCTCTTGCTGGCCCCTCCGATAGCCCTGGGCATGAGGAATACCCTTGTCCACCCTAAGGGCTGGGCAAGAAGTAGGGTAAGTGAGGTTAGCAGGACCGAGGACAGGATAAAAGGAGAAAGGCCTTCCGCTCTAGGCCTGACTTTCTGCCCCATCCTCCCCAGCAGTCCTTCTGGGGAATCTGCCCCCACCCCACTGCATGGCAATCTCTACTCACGAGAAGGGACATTTGTACTTCTTGAAGGGCTCATGGATCAGCATGTGTCTCTTCAGTTTGTCCTTGCGGTTGAACGCAGACTCACACACTGAGCACTTGTAGGGCTTCTCACCTGCAGAAGACACAAAGGCAGGGAGAGCAAAAGCCCCACGAGGGGTCTGAATACAGGACTTGGATCCCCACTGGCCACTCAGGGCAGCAGCGCCTCTAGGAGGGTATCCTGGGGGGAAACAGCCTCTCTTATTTCTCCTGACTTCGTCTTGCCAGGGAGAGGAGGGGCTATTTTAGATAGGGTGGTCGGGTGGAGATCTGCCATAGCAAGGGAGCAGGCCATGTGGAGACCTGGGAGAAGGTCCCAGACCAGAAGGGAAAACAAGTGCAAAGGCTCTGAGGTAGGAGCACACTGGTGCCTGAGGCCCCACAGGAAGGCCAGTGCAGCTGGAACAGAGAGTGTGGAGGGACAAAGAGGCAGGAGGCAAAGTCAGCAAGGCAGCCAGGCCCTGCCAGGAGGACTCTGGGAAGCCAAGCTAAGGGCTTTGGCTATTACTCCAAACCAGATGAGAGGCTCTCAGCAGAGAAAGGACAGGATCTACTTAAGGTTTTTTGGTTTGGAGGGTTTTTTGAGATAAGAGTCTCACTCTGTTGCCCCAGGTAGAGTGCTGTGACATCATAGCTCACAGCAACCTTAAACTCCTGGACTTGAGCCATCCTCTTGAGCCATGCCTCTTGCCCAGCTTCCCAAGTAGCTGGGACTGTAAGTGTGTATCACTACATCTGGCTAGTTTTTCTATTTTTTTTTTTTTTTTTGAGACAGAGCCACAAGCTGTCACCCTGGATAGAGTGCCATGGCATCACAGCTCACAGCAACCTCCAATTCCTGGGCTCAAGCGAGTCTCTTGCCTCTGCCTCCTAAGTCGCTGGGACCACAGGCACCCACCACAACGCCCGGCCATTTTTTGGTTGCAGCCGTCATTGTTGTTTGGCGGGCCCGGGTGCTGGATTCGAACCCGCCAGCTCAGGTGTACGTGGCTGGTGCCTTAGCCCGTTTAGCCACAGGCGCCGAGCCTACAGAGTCTCACTTTTTCACTCTCAGTAGAGTGCCATGGTGTCACACTCCTCACAGCAACCTCCAACTCCTGGGCTTAGGTGATTCTCTTGCCTCAGCCTCCCAAGTAGTTGGGACCATAGGTGCCCACCACAATGTCCGACTGTATTTCTGTTTTGCAAATCGGCTGAGGCCAGATTTGAACCCGCCACCTTTGGTATATGGGGCCTGGTGCCCTACTCAATGAGCCACAGGCACCACCCTTTTATTTTGTTTTTTGAGACAGAGTTTCAAGCTGTCACCCTAGGTAGAATGCCTGGGCATCAAAGCTCACAGCAATCTCAAACAGTTGAGCTCAAGTGATTCTCTTGCCTCAGCCTTCCAAATAGCTGGGACTATAGGTGCCCACCACAATGCCTGTCTGTTTTTTTGTTGTTGTTGCAGTTGTCATTGTTGTTTTAGCTGGCCTGGGTCAGGTTCGAACCTACCAGCCCTGGTATATGTGGCTGGCGCCCTACTCACTGAGCTATGGGCTCTGCTTGTTTTGTTTTGTTTTTTGAGACAGGTTCTTATTCTGTCACCCTGGGTAGAGCTCCATTCTATCACCCTGGGTAGCTCACAGAAGCCTCAAACTCTTAGACTCACACTATCGTCCTGCCTGAGCCTCCCAAGTAGCTCGAACTACAGGCGCCTACCACCACACCTGGCTAATTTTTCTATTTTTAGCAGAGTTGGGGGTCTCACTCTTGGTCAGGCTAGTCTTGAACTCCTGACCTCAAGCAATACACCTGCCTCAGTCGCCCAGTGTGCTAGCATTACAGGTGTGAGCCACTGTGCCCGGCCTGCTCACAGTATTTTCTAGAAATGACTGACATGCTACAATGCCTTTGCTCACACTGCTTCTGCCTAGAATGCCCCTGTCCCACCCTCCTCTTCTATTAACTTGCACAGAACTCTCAAGCTGGAATGAATCTTTCTCCTCCTGAGTTTCTATGTCACTTTATATTTGTTTTATCACTTATCACCTTTTACTTCTGATTATACTTGTTTATATACCAGTCACATCCTTTATTAGGATAATAACCTTTCAGATGTCAGTACTCATGTTAAATTTATCTTTTTTTTTTTTTTTTTTAGAGACAGAGCCTCAAGCTATCACCCTGGGTACAGTGCCATGGCATCACAGCTCACAGCAACCTCCAACTCCAGGGCTCAAGTGATGCTCCTGCCTTCGCCTTCCAAGTAGCTGGGACTATAGGCGCCTGCCACAATGCCCGGCTATTTTTTTTGGTTGCAGTCGTTTGTTGTTGTTTGGTGGGCCTGGGCTGGATGTGAACCCACCATCAGGTGTACGTGGCTGGTGCCTTAGCCGCTTGAGCCACAGGTGCTGAGCCATGTTTAATTTATCTTTTTATGGCCCTACCACAGTACCCCCACAGTACCTAGCAAAATTCCTTACTCGTACTGAGCATCCATGAGTATTTGTTAAATAAATAAGGAAATGCCCCATGGGAAAAAGAAAGCAGTATTTAAGGAAAGAAAAAATAAATAAAAAGAAATTTCATAAAAGGGAGAAGATGGGGGAGGAGACTGTGGCTCAAAGGAGTAGGGCGCCTGCCCCATATACCGGAGGTGGTAGGTTTAAACCCAGCTCCGGTCAAAACTGCAAAAAAAGGCTCGGCGCCTGTGGCTCAACAGGCTAAGGCGCCAGCCACATATACCTGAGCTGGCGGGTTCGAATCCAGCCCGGGCCCGCCAAACAACAATGACGGCTGTCACCAAAAAATGGCCGGGCGTTGTGGCAGGCGCCTGTAGTCCCAGCTACTTGGGAGGCGGAGGCAAGAGACTCACTTGAGCCCAGGAATTGGAGGTTGCTGTGATGCTACGGCACTCTCTCCAGGGTGACAGCTTGAGGCTCTGTCGCAAAAAAAAAAAAAACTGCAAAAAAAAAAAAAAAAGGGAAATGATGGGGCAGCACCTATGGCTCAGTGAGTAGGGCACCAGCCCCATATACCAAGGGTGGAGGGTTCAAACCCGGCCCCAGCCAAACTGCAACAAAAAAATAAGAGGGACTCTACCTCACAAATTCAAATATTGGGGCAGCGCCTGTGGCTCATCGAGTAGGGTGCTGGCCCTATATACCGAAGGTGGTGGGTTCAAACCCAGCCTCGGCTGAACTGCAAAACAGAAAAATAGCTGGGGGCTATTTATAACTTGTGGCGAGCACCTGTAGTCCCAGCTACTCGGTAGGCTGAGGCAAGAGAAACGCCTAAGCCCAGGAGTTGGAGGTTGCTGTGAGCTGTGATGCCATGGTGCTTTACCGAGGTGATAAAGTGAGACTCTGTCTCTAAAATAAATAAATAAATAAATAAAAATAAACAAATAAAAAAAGGAGAGAAGATGGCCAGGTGTGGTGGCTCACACCTGTAATCCTAACATGCTGGGAGGCCGAGGCAGATGGATTGCCTGAGCTCACAGGTTCAGATCAACCCGAGCTAAAGTGAGACCTCATCTCTAAAAATAGCTGGACGTTGTGGCGGGTGCCTGTAGTCCTAGCTACTTGGGAGGCTGAGGCAAGGATATCACTTGAGCCAAGAGTTTGAGGTTGCTGTGAGCTGTGACGCTACAGCACTCTACTGAGGGCTACAAAGTGAGACTGTCTCAAAAATAAATAAATAAAATAAATTTTAAAAGAATAAAAAAGGGAGAAGATAAATGTGGTGGAGTAAAATGGTGGGAATTCTTTCTAAAAGGGAATTTTGTTTTGCCAAGTAAATGGAAAGTAAAAATACACTAGGTCTTCCCAGCTGTTCTGTTTGTCTGTTTTCCTGCAGCTGTGCTGGAATTCTCTCTCTCTCTCTCTTTTTTTAATAAGGCCAGAATTGCTAAATATCATGTGAGTAGGGCCCTTGTGATCTAAACAAAAAAAGAAAGAAATTAATTTTTTTTTTTGAGTGCATAGCATCAGCTTAGCTCATAGCAACTTCAAACTCCTGAGTTCAAGTGTTCTTCCTGCTTCAGCCTCCAGAATAGCTAGGCACCTGTCATGATAACTGGCTAATTGCTCAGGCTGGTCTTGAACTCCTGAGCTTTATCGATCCTCCCAGCTTGGCCTCCCAGAGCACTAAAATTATAGACATGAGCCACTGTGCCTGGCCAAAAATTAGTGATGTTGGAGCCCAGTGCGGTGGCTCATACCTGTAGTCCTAGCCCTCTGAGAGGCGGAGTCAGGTGGATTGTTTTAGGTCAGGAGCTCGAGACTCACCTGAGCAAGAGTGAGACCCTGTCTCCAAAAAAAAAAGTCAGTCATTATGGTGGATACCTGTAGTCCCAGCTACTCAGGAGGCTGAAACAAGAGGAGAGGATTGCCTGAGCCTAAGAGTTTGAGGTTGCTGTGAGCTATGATGCTACAGCACTCTACCAAGTATTACATTTGTCAGAGAAAGTTTCTCAAGCAGGTCCTGTGATCCTGAGGACCCAGCTCGTTCCTTACCCAGAGTGCTTACCCAGATTAGGTGGATGAATTTACTTCTCAGCCTCCATGAGGGTTGGACTAAAAGTCATAGGTTCACTACTGCCTGCACCCTCAACACCAAAAATGAAGGGAGGGCTGTAGTCTACTGATTAGAAATATGACAGATGTGATTGATAAAATGCACTTTCTATATGGTGTGGTCTTGGTTAAAATTCTTATTATTAGTGTTTTTTGAGACACTCTCACTTTGTTACCCTTGGTAGAGTGCCGTGGCATCATAGCTCACAGCACCCTCAAACTCTTGGGCTCAAGCAGTCCTCTCCTCTCGGCCTCCCTAGTTAAGACTACAGGCAACCACCACAACACTCAGCTCGTTTTTCCTATTTTTAGCAGAGACAAGGTCTCACTCTTGCTTCCCTAACAGTTATAGTATAAATAGAGGAGTACAATATTCTGGGGTGCACATATTGATAGGAAATCTATGCTGTGCTTTTCATCTGATGAAAGATCAAGACACCTTTCCCAGTGGAGAATTAGGTGCCACTGAAATTTAAAAAAACAAACATTGGAGAAACAACTATGAACTCCAGAGTTAGTTGTCTATGCGTGAAAGTGTAAATTCATGTTTATAAAATGATCTCAATCTGTATTTCTATGTCCTATTTGTGGTCCCACTTCCCTAGCTGGTTAGAATCGGCATGATTTCTAACTTTTGCTTTGTGATTTGATTATTTATTAGGTGAGCTTTCATTTAAAACCAGTGATACACCAACAGAGTGCTTTCTCTGCCATGCCTTGGCAGAGAGACAGGCAGAGACTTTTCAAAACTGTACAGGCTTTTCCAGTACAGTTTTGAACAGGCCTATGCAAACACGAGGAGCCAAGGAAAGAAGCAAGTCCCAAAGTGTCCAAGGGTTTTTCACGGAACGAGTACCATGAATACCCTTTTGGAATTTTCTGATTTTTGTCCACATGGCAGTGGTCTTTTCCCCTGAGATTGTTCTCTCCATCCACTTGCTGTTTGGATGCATTAGGCAGATACCATTTTGTTGTCCAGACATTTCTATTCCCAGGGGCACTACTGCACATTCTGATCACAGGACCTGTGTTGTTCTTTCGCAGTACATAGAAAATTAAGAGAGTCTTGCGAGCTGGCCTGAAAAATTTATCAGGCCTTTACTAAAACTTCATCTTTTAAAATCACTTCTCCATGGTGTGATTGGACCTGGAAGAACTGGAAATCAACCACTCAATTATAAGCTTAAGAGTCTGTGAAATTAAACATGCTCAGAAATTAATCATTATTCTCTTCTCTTCCATGAATGATATCTCAGCAGTTGGGGAACTTTCTTTTTTTTTTTTTTTTTTAGACAGAAGCCTCAAGCTGTCACCCGGGGTAGAGTGCCATGGCAACACAGCTCACAGCAACTTCCAATTCCTGGGCTCAAGCCAGTCTCCTGCCTCCACCTCCCAAGTAGCTGGGACCACAGGCGCCTGCCACAACGCCCAGCCATTTTTTGGTTGCAGCCATCATTGTTGTTTGGCGGGCCCAGGCTGGATTTGAACCTGCCAGCTCAAGTGTACGTGGCTGACGCCCTAGCCCGTTGAGCCACGGCCAGAGAACTTTCAAAAGCAAGAATTTCAAAGATCTTACCAAAAGACTTTACACAAGACCTTGAAGTAGATTCTCTGCATTTGGATGCAAATTGATATTTTTAAAATTTTCTACATATGCTAAGGGAAGGAGGAGGAAGTCTAGATGAGTTTGTGTAGCAAAGTGGGGTTAGTACGTTGGGGAGACTGAGGTATGGCTAGTATTCTCCGTGCAATTTCACCCAAACTGACAATTCTGGAGGAAATTGGATATATCAGATAAGAACCTCTCTTAACATGAAACAAATGAACTTTTTAAAAAATTCAACCAGGGTGAGCTAGTCATGACCCTGAGCTAGACATCAGTAGACCCTATTTCTTTGAGAACTTCTAATGCATAGTTTCCTCTGTTTATCCAAAAATTGGACAGAGATGCTGAAAGGCGTACTAAGAGGACAAGTAAATTGAGAAAGAAAGATGGGTTTTAAATACCAAATATGATTTCTTTTCCTTTGAAAAGTGATAATTTATTTTTATTATTATTATTTTGTTGTTGTTGTTGTTGCAGTTTGACCGGTGTCAGGTTCGAACCCGCCACCCTCAGTATGTGGGCCTGGCACCCTACTCACCGAGCCACAGGCGCCGCCCTAAAAGTGATAATGTTTTTAAATTTTAAGTCAACTACACTGAGGGCACATTTTTTGTATTTTTTTGATCTGCCCAGGACCAACCCCAATTCTGGGACCTCCTCTTTCTCTAACTTCAACTCTGGGATTCCTGTGGGAGTTCTTGCATGGCCAACACGGCACTGAATATCCCTTGCCTGGGATATTTGAGCCTGATTCCAGGGATGATTGTCAATATTCATAACAACCGGGAAGGCCAGGACGCCCACCAGTCAGGACAGACAGTGTCTGAAACACAAGTGCAGGTGGGGCAAAAACCGGACTTTGTCTGCTAGGAGAGACCACAGGAGGCCCCTCTTCAGAGGCAGAAGCTGGGAAGTGCGATTCGAGGAGGTCATGTTTTCCTCATCTAGACAAAGCCGATTATAGAGACTAGGAAGGAGGCCAACGGCAAATCTAGAGATGGAAAGAGACTTCCAAAGATGTTGAAACTCCTGGTCCCTCTTGTTCCAACAGGACAGCTGGATTCTCACTCTTCTATAGCTTTATTGCTCAATGCCTCCTTGGGATCTGGGAGCAAGGAAATTCCATGTTTGGCCTGGTTAGTTAAATTTTTTCCCCCTCTGTACCAAAGTCCTAACTTATTCAACATTGAACAAAACTTTTATTTTTTTCAGTTTTATCGGAGTATAATTGACAAATGGAAATTATGTATAATTAAAGGATAAAACTTGATGTGTTGGTATACATATACATTGTGAAATGATTATTACAATCAGGCGAGTTAAGAGATCCATTAGCTCTCAGCGGCACCCGTAGCTCAGTGGGTAGGGTGCCAGCCACATATGCCCAGGCTGGCGGGTTTGAACCTAGCCCGGGCCAGCTAAACAACAATAACAACTGCAACAACAACAACAACAAAAATAGCTGGTGTTGTGGCGTGCACCTGTAGTCCCAGCTACTTGGGAGGCTGAGGCAAGAGAATTGCTTAAGCCCAAGAGTTTGAGGTTGCTGTGAGCTGTGCCGCCACAGCACTCTACCAAGGGTAGATTCACTACGGTAATACTGCTCTTGGTAGACATGTGTTATTTCCTGGATTTTGGATGCTTTAGACTGGTTTAGATGTTGGGCATCTAATTGTTTGCTTCTGTTAACTTCCAAATTGCTGTTTTTATCCACAAAGAACATTTTTTTCTTTTTTTTGAGATGGAGTCTCACTCTATTGTCCCAGGGTAGAGTGCCATGGCATCAGTCTAGCTCTCAGAAACCTCAGACTCCGGGGTTCAAGTGATCCTCCTGCCTCAGCCTCCCAAGTACCTGGGACTACAGGCCCCCTTCACAATGCCCAGCTAATTTTTCTATCTTAAGTAGGTATGGGGTCTCCCTCCTGCTCAGGCTGGTTTCCAACTCCTGAAATCAAGCAATCTTCTCACCTCAGCCTCCCAGAGTGCTAGGATTAGAGGTTTGAGTTACCACACTCCTCCCACAGAGATCATTTAATCTAAAGATACTAATATCTAGATTCGGCGCCCGTAGCGCAGTGGTTATGGTGCCAGGCACATACACCAACGCTGGAGAGTTCGAACCCGACCAGGGCCAGCTAAACAACATTGATGACAACTGCAATAAAAAATATCTGGGCATTGTGGCGGCGCCTGTAGTCCCAGCTACTCTGGAGGCTGGGGCAATAGAATCAGTTGGGCCCACGAGTCTGAGGTTGCTGTGAGCTGTGACACCATGGCACTCTACCGAGGGTGACATAATAAGATTCTGTCTTAAAAAAAAAGATATTAATATCTATACTATGTCAGGTTGTTGGATTCCATTTTATGTTATCCTGTTGGTCCAGGTATTTAACTTTATTTATTTATTTTTTGGTGGTGATGGATATGTCTATTACCTTCATTATGGTGATAGTTTTGTATGTGTATGCTTATATCAAAGTTATCAAATTGGATACATTAAAATGTGTGTTTTGTATAACAATTATACCTCAGTAAAGCTGTTTAAAAAACAAAAAATCAGGCACGGCATGATGGCTCACACCTGTAATCCTAGCACTCTAGAAAACCAATGCAAGTGGATCACCTGAGCTCAGGAGTTATAATCTGAGACAAGTCTGAGCAAGGTTGGGACCCCTGTCTCTACTAAAAATAGAAAAGCTAGCCAGGTGTTGTGGTAGGCGCCTGTGTCCCAGCTACTTGGGAGCCTAAGGCAAGAGAATTGCTTGAGCCCAAGAGTTTGAGGTTGCTGTGAGTGGCACTCAACCCCAGGGAGACTGAGGGTCTGTCTCCCACCCCCCAAAAAACCAACAAAAACACCAAACAAACAAAAAAACTAAGCCTTATGTATTTGTGATAAAAAGGATCAGAAGGCAGACTCAAATTCAGGGATTTTTCTTTGTTTTGTTTGTTTCATTGTGTTTCTATAAAAAAATGAGTCAGTAGTAAATTTAATTTTCTTTTTGTTTTAAGTTACATGCTTTTATCACTTTTTTACATCATAGTATGAACTGAGTTTGACTCACCTTTATTAATTTACTCAATAAATATTTATTGAACAGCCAGCATGTATCTGATGTTAATATCTAGAGCAAATGTGAAGAAATATGATATCCTTGGGAATATCAAGGTGAATCAGCCATGGATCTTGTCTAGAGCTTTTAGTTTAGCACAGAGGGAAAGAAGCAAAACACCAAAAGTTATAATAAAAGGAAAAGTTTTATTATAATATATAATTATAACAAACTATATAGTTTAAGAGACATATAGATAAATATTGTAGAAATGCAGAGGATGAAAAGATGACTTTCAGCTGAGGAAACTGGGGAAGGCTTTCTGGAGGAGATGACATTGAGCCGGGGTCTGGGCCAGGGGCAGCATTTGAACCAGTGAAGGACAAGGGCATTTGGAGAGCAGGGGTCAGCATCCGTGCTGCTCATGCAGACAGAACTACAAGGCCAGCGTCCACCAGAAGGAAGCACTGACTGGAGACCCAGAGGTCTCCAAAAGGGAGGAGGGAAAGAGGTCAGCACCATGATGGATCAACCTCCGATGTGTGCTAACTCCGCGGATGGAGTTATTTTCCTTTCAGGAAATATCAGCCTGCTTACTAATCTTCCATTCATTCCTCTGTTCCCTGCAGGCTGGCTTCTGAAGGGAACAGAAACCTCCTAATTACCAGATCCAGCGCCCCGTTCAGCTTGCACCCCACTTCCCTTTCATGTTATATGTGATCATCCTCCTCCTTGACACTCCCCCTCCCAGCATCTGTGACACCCCTTTGTCTTGGCCCAGCTCGCCTTTCCTCTCCAGTTTCACGAACTTCGAGACAACACGTTGCTGTTTTATTAAGCCACCCAGTTTGTGGTACTTTTTTACAGTAGCCCTAGGAAACAAAATAGTTTTAAAAAATCCTTTAGAGATATATGAAATTTTTTTGGGTTTTGACACAGAGTTTCACTTCCTTGCCCTGGGTAGAATGCTATGGTGGCATCATAGGTCACAGCAACCTCAAACTCTTGGGCTCAAGCAATTCTCTTGCTTCAGCCTCCCAAGTAGCTAGGGCTACAGGCACCCACCACAACAACACCTGGCTATTTTTAGAGACAAGGTCTTGCTCTTGCTCAGGCTGGTCTCGAACTCCTAAGCTCAGGCAATCCACCTGCCTTGGCCTCCCAGAGTACTAAGATTACAGATGTGAGCAACCAAGCCTGGCCTCAATATATGAATTTTTTTTTTTTGAGACAGAGTCTCAAGCTGTCACCCTGGGTAAAGTGCCATGTCATCATCATCAGCTCACAGCAACCTCTAACTCTTGGGCTCAAGCAATCCTCTTGCCTCAGTTTGTCTATTTTTAGTAGAGACATGGTCTTGCTGTTGCTCAGGCTGGTCTTGAACTTGTGAGCTCAAGCAATCCCCCAACTCAGTCTCCCACAGTGCTAGGATTACAGGTGTGAGCCATCATGCCCGGCCCTGAATTTTTTCTTTTTTTTTTTGTTTGTTTGTTTAGCTTTGTCTAGCCTGAAGTTAGACATTGAAGTATCCATTGAATGAATTAATTCATTAATAAGCATATTCTCAGTAGATAGTCCCATCTTAAAAATAGAAAAAAATGGTATCTACTGTAGCTTCACATCAATGTTTACTGAAGTAAATTTACTGAAAAGGAACATGTGATTGTGCAATATAATGGATATTTAAGGATATTTATTGCAGCATTGTTTACAATAATAGCAAAGGACTGACAGCACCCTAAGTGTCAATAGAGGAACTAATCAAATGAAGAATTGTTCCATATCCGCTTAGCTGTTAAAAATTAGGACGTTGGCTTGGCGCCTGTGGCGCCAGCCACGTACACCTGAGCTGGCGGGTTCGAATCCAGCCCGGGACGCCAAACAACAATGATGGCTGCAACCCAAAAATGGCCAGGTGTTGCAGCGGGCACCTGTAGTCCCTGCTACTTGGGAGGCGGAGGCAGGAGACTTTCTTGAGCCCAGGAATTGGAGGTTGCTGTGATCTGTGATGTCTTAGCACTCTACCCAGGGTGACAGCTTGAGGCTCTGTATCAAAAAAAAAAAAATTAGGATGTTGCTCCTAATTTGCTGAGAAAAGCAAGTACAGAATCACATGTATAATTTGCTGTCCTTTGTGTAAGAAAGAGAGAAAAATTTATGTACACATATGCATACACATGAGATATGACAGAACATCTCGGAAAAGGAAGAAAATGGTAACAATGCAATTGTTGCTTCTGGGAAGAAGAATCTGGTGGTCTTTAAATAAGTACATAAAAAAATATGAAAGTAGAATGTGTGAAAGGAGATACCTTTAAATTTATTTATTTATTTATTTTTTAGAGACAGAGTCTCACTTTTATCCCCCTCAGTAGAGTGCTATTATGTCATAGCTCACAGCAACCTCCAACTCCTGGGCTTAGGCGATTCTCTTATCTCACCCTCCCAAGTAGCTGGGACTACAGGTGCCCGCCAGAACCCTAGGCTATTTTATGTTGCAGTTTGGCCGGAGCCAGGTTTGAACCTGCCACCCTTGGTATATGGGGCCGGTGCCCTACCCACTGAGCCATAGGCGCTGCCCGATACATTTAAATTTATGCAAATGAAGTTTGGTGGCATTTCTCTGGATTTTTCTAGTCCTCTGGCCTAAGGGGAACATTTTGTAATGAAAAATCAGAGAGTAGGGCGGCGCCTGTGGCTCATCGAGTAGGCCCCATATACCAAAGGTGGCTGGTTCAAACCCAGCCTTGGCTGAACTGCAAAAACAGAAAAATAGCCAGATGTTGTGGCAGGCGCCTGTAGTCCCAGCTACTCAGGAGGCTGAGGCAGGAGAATCGCCTAAGCCCTGGAGTTGGAGGTTGCTGTGAGCTGTGTGACACCATGGCA
>CAUYON010002596.1:0-50567 GCA_963573935.1 Arctocebus calabarensis | reverse complement strand
CCATTCTTGAGATACTTTGCTAAGAAGAATATGTTCCAGCTCCATCCATGTAAATATGAAAGAGGAAAATTTTCCATCTTTTTTAAGGCTGCTTAATATTCCATGGTGTACATATGCCACTATTTATTAATCCATTCATGGGTTGATGGGCACACTTGGGTTATAAACCAATTATAGCCCCAAAATATGGGGAAAGGGGACAGGGAAGGAAGGGGAGGAAGGAGGATGGGTGGAGGGAGGGTAATTGGTGGGACCACACCTACCGTGCATCTTAGAAGGGTGTATGTGAAATTTAGTAGGTGTAGAATATAAATGTTTTAACACAATAACTAAGAAAATGCTGTGAAGGCTATGTTAACTAGTTTGATGAAAATATTTCAAATTGTATATAAAACCAGCACATTATATCCCTTGATTGCATTAATGTACATGGCTATGATTTAATAAAAAAGAATAAATAAAAAAATTCAATAAGTCACTAATAAAAAACAAACAAACAAATTAAAAAAAAGAAAACATGTTTGTATTTGCCAAGTCCTGGCAGGTGTAAATTCTCAAAACCTAATACCCCAGAGAAAAAGCCCGTGTAAAGACACCTTAGTTAGTTCTTTTCCCCTGCTGGAAGTTCTGGTACCCTTTACGTCATTTGTATTCCTTTCTAATTTCTAAATAAAATCCTGTCTTGCCACTGATCTGTGGTTTGTGAGTTCATTCCTTAAATCCCAAGACTAAAGACCCACTGATGAGCAAAATTCTGGTAACAAACACTATGTTAGATCTAATCCCATCACTCATGTCTCTTAACACCACTTTCATATTATCTTCTTTTTTTGATTATTTTAAATCTATCTTTTAGTCTTTCAGTTTACAAACTCTTTTTTTTTCAGTTGTTTTTATCCTTCCTGAGTATAAGCTATCTAAATATGATTTTGATATATCACAAAGAGATTTTTTTTGAAAAAATTATATTGGCATCTAAAATATTGATATAGTTTTAGACCCATGGGAAATTGCAATAAAAGTACATCAAGTCCCATAAACTGTCAGTAGTTTCCCCCAGTGTGACATCCTATATAATTATAGTACAATATCAAATCTAGGAAATTGATATTTGTGTACTATTAAATAGACTACTGACATTTTTCAGTTTATACCATCTTTATAAAAATCCATTTGTCTCTGTGTGTGTGTATGTGTGTTTTGTGCTGTGCGATTTTATTCTACATACAGATTCATGTTATACCACCACAATCAGGAGGCAGAAGTTTTCCATTATCAGGATAGACCTTCATTTATATTCAAATTTTACCAATATCCCCACCCCCATAGCAACTATTAATTTGTTCTCCATCATGGTTTTAAAAAATTTATGATTATTATTATTTCAATAATGTTATAAAAATGTATTTATACAGTTGTAACATTTTCAGATTGACTTCACTACACATAATGCTCTTGCAATCCATTCTGGTCATTGCATATATCAACAATAGGCAAATTATTCCTATATACTGCCAAGCAGTATTCCTTTTCATGAGTGTATTAGGACTGGTTCAACCATTTATTCCCTGGAGGATATATGAACTGTTTCTGGTAAAAACTGTATAAATGTTAGTAGACAAGCTTTTATGTCAACATAAGTATTTAATTCTCTGGGACAGCAGTGCAATACTATCATTACAGGATTAAGTAGTAATCATACATTTAATTTTATAAGAAAATGATGGACAATTCACAATCCTTTTTATAAATCACCACCAGAAATGTATGAGAAATTTAGTTTTTGAATCCTTGTAAGCCATTGGTATTATAATTATTTTTTATTTTAGCTTTTGTGGTAGGCATGTATTAACTAATAGAGCTTTTAATTTCACTAACAATGATTTCTGAGTGTTTCATTTGAGTCTTTTTCCAAATCCATTTAATTTAATTACAATAATTTCTTATTTCATGCTCATTTTGGGTTTTAGCTTTTCTTTCACTATTTTATATGTATTATTTTATATTTTGTGTGTAATAATTTTAATTTCATAAATCCTTGAGAGTCTAGATAAGTTCTTTCTTCAGACCCTCATGGTGGTTTATATATTTCATGATTTTTACTATAGCTCACATGCAT
This sequence comes from Arctocebus calabarensis, assembly GCA_963573935.1. Taxonomy (NCBI): domain Eukaryota; kingdom Metazoa; phylum Chordata; class Mammalia; order Primates; family Lorisidae; genus Arctocebus; species Arctocebus calabarensis. Next base: position 48,448 of record CAUYON010002596.1, on the reverse strand, counting down.
TGAATTTAATCTATATAACTCCTGAAAGGTAAAAATGGAGATTTCCTCCAATTTGGATTTTTGAGTGGTCATGCTGGAAGCCCAAAGTTACTAATGACCTGAGATTATTCAATCCCCATTTAAGGGATCAAAGCAAATATACCCAACTCAGTTTCAACTCTAACATTTTAAGTGAGGCTCCCAGGTTAGCTTTCCAACCTTCGCATCTATAGCAATAAATGCTCCAGAGTAAACTGGAATTTCCAAAATGGTTAACTTTATATTTATTATTATTTTTAGTTTAGCTTAATGATTGTTGTGAACATGTTTAGGTCATGGAAAATTCTCTTTATATAATAAAATGTTAGAAAGGTAGTAAAATAACACTGTATGTCTGCTAACTGGACCTGAGGATTTTTGACTGTAGCTGGGGGTCTCTGTTAGCTTTTCTGATGCCACAGGCCCAAAACACACTTTCCTGGACCCATTTCTCCTGTTTGTTATGTCTGCCACCAGTAGTGCTTTGTTAGTCACATAATGCTCATCTAATTAAGGAGTGATCAAAAGAGTAAATTAACTTGCAGATAAATGACTCAATTCATAACTTTTTGTGGGTGTATAAGTATCATGTTCTGAGAAACTTTGCTCAGAAAATTTTCCTTCAAAAAATTGAGTGACTCAGCTCAGCAGCTATAGCTCAGTTGGTTTGAGCCCGGCTCAGGCCAGCTAAACAACAAGGACAACTGCAACAAAAAATAGATGGGCCTTGTGGCAGGCACCTGTAGTCCCAGCTACTCGGGAGGCTGAGGCAAGAAAATCGCTTAAGCCCACGAGTTAGAGGTTGCTGTGAGCTGTGACACCACAGCACTCTACCAAGGACGACATAGTGAGACTGTGTCTCAAAAAGAAAAAAAAAAAGAAGTTGAGTGATTCAATATTTTTAACATTAAAATTTTATACACATTCCTCAGCACACACAGACACATAATTTTACCACCACAACAATATAATTGGTATGGTATGGTAAAAATAGATCAAATGTATAAAGTACAATTTTTAAAAGTTGATGATGGCCAGAGGTTAGCTTCTTCTGAAATAGAAATCAGAAGGAAAACAAAAAGAAAAGAAAAGAAAAAGAAAATGTGCCATGTTACGAGCCACTAACCTTTTGAATATATAGAGCTGGCGATTCCTGATTGAAACGGTTGACCCAATACAGACAAATCATTCGAAACTATGTTTGTTCAAAAGCTACCATTTCAGTGTGGATAGTGTTATTTGTTATATTGTAAGAGCTTAGCCTTTCAAGGTCACAGCAAATAGGATTTTTTCATCTAATATTCTTATAATACTAAGTATAAATGAAGTCTTTCCTTCTCCATAGCTACATTAATAAATTACAAATTTAAATTTAAACAAATTTATCACATGAATAACTGTGGCATGGAAATACTTTCCTATTTAATCTAATTGGGTGGTTTATTTAACTATGATTTTCTTTCTTAGCATATCAACATTTATATGTAGCAACAATGCCTTCTAAATCAAAATAAATTCTATAAACTCCTTTTCTTTTTAAAAACAGTAGAACCTCCATAGTTGAACACCTCCCACCTCCTCACATTGACCGCATCCTTGTGTTGACCTTTCATAGACCAGACATGCACCATGTGTACATGTCAGTACAGTAGACCTAGTTCCTGATGGTGACCACTTCTGTATGTTGACCAGTTTGTTAACAGTCCCTTAGGCGGTCAAGTTAGAGAGGATACTCTCACACACCCACACACACACACACCCACATACACACACACACACAAGGACTATCTGGAAAGTATCAGACATGTAATATTAAAACTAATATTAACAATGGCTGGATACTTTCTGAAAAGCCCTCATACATGTAATCTTGCAATCTTGCACTATTGGCTTTCATGGGGAATAAATATAATTAATTAAATAAACAACTTCATCAGAAAATAAAAACCACTATGTACTGAGATATGCATCTGCTAGGTGACAAATTTAGCAACGGTAGAGACTTGAGGAAATTTGGGGTTATAAAACATCTGAAAGAATTCTAATGCTTTTCTAAGCATAAATTTTAAGTTTTTTAATTGTATGGATAAACCTTAGTGCCAGTAAATTTGTAAATTTGCAATCACAACTTCAAAATTGTTTTCTTTCCTTTGTTCTTTTTTTTTATTTTTTAAAGAATATCTCAGCTACAAAGAAGACTGAATGTAATAGAAATATCATCAAAAAAATAGCAATTTAAGAGGCTGGCAACTGCGAGGAAATGAAAAACACAGATATGTCAAGTGCTGCAGGATAAATAATATACAGATATGCAGGTTTTCAGATTAAATGAATGATTCTCCCATTTTTTGATGTTTACTGCAGTACCACTTAGTAATACATTTGAAGGCATCCACGTAATTATTTAACCAGCATTTACCAAAAGTAGTTTCATTAAAAAGGTGAGCCTTTGAGACTCATGAAACATAGTTTTTAGTATTCGTTGATGGGCTCTCTGCACCATCACAAACTTAAAAAGTTTGCTCTGCAAAAGAGCCAGGTCTGTGGAGACAAAAAAAAGGAAAAAAGTTCTCTGGAATCAAATGGTAGCCAGAATCCAGGATCTTAGCGGAGAGGCTGACAAGGACGAGATCACGCGAAAGAACAATCTGTAGGAAATGGGCGATGAAGGAAGGGGTGTCTGAGACTGCCACACTCAATTTTAGCTGGAATTCATCAGTTTGTGTAAAGCCAGAGGCCATATATGGCAAATTCATAAGTATTTGCTGCCAATTTTTATTTTGTCATTCCCATTGCCACTGGGATATGGCACTATTGGCACTGTAAGTGTTCCAATTAAATATGATCCTCTCTTTGGTTTGGGGAGTCTTTATTAACCCTACCAAATTTTACCTGACTGGAACTTAATATAGATAATCAACCACGTACACTTCTTCCATTGTCTTTTTAAAAATCTCTGTTAAATGTAAAAATTTACTTTTTAAATTTGTAAATTCATATATATGTGTGTATATATATATATAGTTAACCAACTTTGAATTAATTTTATCAGAAACGCAAATTTTGATCTATAAATTCCGAATTGGCCATTCTGCTAAGCAGTGTTAGCACCCATGAAAGCCATAAGAAGAAAGAGGAGAGGGAGACCTGAGTGTCAATCATGTCAGTGGTTTCTTCTTCACTCTCAGGATGTCATCCAAGTCCTTAGTGGGACACCAAAGGCCTTTCATGATTTTGCCACTTCTCCAGCTCCAGCTGCATTCGCCATCCATCCTCACGTTTTCAGCATTCCAGCCAGACTGCCCGCAGGATTTCCCAAAGCACCAGGCCTTTCATGGCCTGGTGCCCTTGAATACACCACTACATCTTCCCAGAGTCTCTATTTGTGGATTTTTTTTTCTTTTCACCTGGAAAATTTCTGCTCATCTAGAAAAATTCACATAAGGACTCAGTCACTCTGTATCTGAGTGAAATGTCTTTCCCCTCATCTCCAGGGACACACATATATCACTTTCATAGTCATTATCAAGCCGTATTTCAGGAAAAGGCTGTCTCTGTCATCTCAGTACCACTAGTACCCATCAGATCAACATATCATAGATGCTCAGTAAAGGAATACATTTCACAGAATTTTTTGCCCAGGTCAGAAATGATTATCTTGAACCTGGCACTATTTTATTCGGATGCCAGTTACGGCTCCATTCAGGATGGTTCTGTGCTGATGCTGCCTCACAGCATCTAATAGTTCGATTTATCTGTCTGGTTTTTGGCAGCCCGGTGGGTGTTCAGAGGGAAACTCACGACTATTTTAAGAGCTACTTATTGAGTCAGTCTTGAAAGTTTTGTTTATCATTTTCTGTATCCTACTTCCTTTTATATTCCTTGGGACCACTCAAAACCATTTAAAGCCATCTTCCAATTTATTTTTTCAATGCATATTTCCAGCTGAGTTCCTCTTTATTACTCAGTAGTTCCTCTTGCAGAATTCTCAGACTGGCTTTTAAAAGAGTTCACATCACATTATTTCAGCTTCTTGGTTGTTTATACTGTGATACGCAGAAATGCAACAGGAGAGAGAAGAAAGTCAGCCTCCCTTTTAGGGGTTCAATAGTACTGCATCGCAATTAGAGTGAGCAAAAGAAAAGATGGATAAGAAGCAGAGACATCCAAGTGGATTCTTGATCTAATGTTTAAGGCTTCCTCCTGAGCTGCTGTTTAAGGGAAGAAAATCTCTGTTATGAATTTATCCTTACTTCAAAAATGTGCCAAGCCGTGTAATTAAAGCTAAGAAGGTGGGGGATATAGGAAAAGCAAATAAAAGCAGTGACTCAGAAGAGGCGTAGCATCTGCCTCATGAATTTCTTCTGTCTGTGCTTGGAAAGGGGAGAATCATTCTTCAAAGGAGACGGGGAAAGTAGCAGCGCACACGGTATTATTACAGAGACTCCACACCAGCTCTGCTGCCTGCCTTTCTGTCTCCACAGGGCTGCAGGAGAGGAAAAGAAGTTACTTTAGGTAAAATAGAAAAAAACATGTTTCCTTATTAGAAGTCATCTTAGAATCCTCAAAATGAGTCTCAGAATTCCTGGGAGGGGGATGTCGAGTGGGCGAGCAGTTCCTAAGGAGTAGCACAGTGGAAAGGAACTGGGTTGGATTTCACACCTGCACAGATGTGGCTGGTAAGGAGCCGGTGAGCTCCAATGGGTTTAGACAGTTTGCTGTTTCCAGTATAGCAGGCAACTTGAGATCCATGCTTTCATCAGTTTCCCCTGCCCCACAAGTCCCCTGGACAGGTGCCGAGATGACCAGGGATTACTGCACACAAGAGTGCCTGAGTCACATCTGAGGACACTGAGTCACAGAGTGGGACTCCTACTACAAATCCATCTGTCACGTCTACAGAGAGATGCTGTCTCTATCTCCTAGGAATACAAGCGAATGTCTCCGGGGGGGAGAAAAGCTTCCTTACTACACTACGCTGGAATGTCCACTCTTAAAACCTTTCTTCAATTGACTACGAATGCTTTTGCTCAGGGGACACAGACTGTAAAGAAGTGTGACAAATCCAGGGAGAAATGTCCCATAACAGAGGTATAATATATACTATTTTCCAAATTTACTTAAATTCCTGAAACTTTCACTTGTCCCTTTTTCTTTTTTTTCTCCTCCCTCCCACCCTACAGGAAAGCATTTTGCTCAATTAGGCTCGTTGGCACACATTTTGAAATCTGTGTGCTGGTGGAGGGGAGAATACAAAGAGCTTGGTTCAATCAACAAGACTAACTAGTAACGTGACCTTGAGTGAGTTTCTTAAATCATCTGAGACCAAATGCTTCTAGCCGCAGCATGGAGAAAATAACAGACCACTGCAGTGTTATAACAATCTACTAATGTAATGTACTCAATAAAAAGTCAAAGTAGCCAATAAAAATTTTTAATTCTCCTGTTATTTTTTTCAAAAAAGTGTCATTTCTGTCTCTATCTTAATTTTCTCAGTTTTTTTTGTAATGTATTATTTTCAGAGTTTCTCAAACATTTTCCAAACAGAACCAGTAAGAAACATAATATTCAGTTTCTACAAAGTCAGAAATTGAAGTGTGCCCTTTTTTCCCTTTTTAATGCAAATTTCACTCATTTTAACAATATAACATTCCTTTTCTCTAGAATGAAATTAAACCTACAATTTTGGCACACCAGATTTCATTATCCTAAGTTAAATAACTATATTTACTTGTGCTGCTTGGTACTAAATGTGAAAAATCAGTCTACCTCATATCAGATTTCCCCAAAGCAAAGCTTGTAAAAGAAATATTTGTGATTGAGAGAGGCCTCAGAAAAAAACAAATGAAAAATCAGTCTATCTCATATCAGATTTCCCAGAAGCAAAGCTTGAAAAAGAAATATTTATGCAAGTGAGAAAGGGCTCAGAAACAAACAAACAAACAAACAAACAAGATGATGGTAAGGAATTCAGGAGAATGAAGCACTGCCAGGTTCGAAGTTCCTTGAAGGTCTCGTATAACGGACGTGCAGTCACTCAGCTGGCTTCTTGAGAAATCACGGAGCTTTCCTGTCCCCACAGATCTATCTCACCTCAAGACAAGGAAACTGGCCTTTTCTGTCCCTGCATCGATTCCACATTAGGTGGAGGATACGTGCCAAGGGGAGGATGTTTTGTTCCCGTTATTTCCCTAGGTACTGAGGACAGTTCCTACAGGAAGCAGGCGACAGGGGGCCGTTAGCCGCCAGTGCACACGGTGGCTGGGGAATGGCACGCGTGCTGTGCAAAGGGTCTGGGAGGGGCACCAACAGCATCTCAGGAACCCAACACCAGGTACAGAGAATTTTCTATGACTCACGTTTGTGGAAGAGCTATGACAGCTCAGATTCAGGTTGCAAACGGTGGGCAATGGGTGAATTCAGGATTTGTGATTTATGAATAAGGAAATGTTGACGCTAACATATCAATTCCCTCTCTGCTGGTGTCCCTACCTTCTGCTTCCAGATATTGTTTCTCCTTTTCAAATTCTTCTACCTGCTTCACTTCCTGCACCCCAGAAATCTCTCAGTTGCTAAGTATTTTATCAGCTATTTCACTTAATTTTGTCCTGACTCCCCCAGTTCCTGGCACCCCTCCAGGCCCAATTTCCCAGGCCCCGTGTAATCTCACATACTCGGGAGGTCTCATTTTATACTCCTGATCTCAATTTATTCTCCTGGCCTCTGACCTACTGCTGCCTAAACACGTATAAATCTTCTGTGATCTGCTTTTCTCGTCCAAATGACTAGCCTTGTCCCTACAACCTTCCAGTTATGAAGTAAGGCGGACTTTTTGGCTTGCACCCAAATAACTTCGTAGAAAGTCTTGCTGCAGACAGTTGTGATGCTCAGATAGTAGGAGGGGAAGACAAAACTGAAGAGTTTTCTGTTTTTTAGTTTTTTTTTTAAGATCTACAGCCCACCAGTCTGGACAATTTAGTGTAAAAACAAAGAAATAGGACATCCTGAAGCTGCTGTCCAGAAAGAACAATCAAGAGCATAGCACTGGGACACCATGCCTTTCTTTAATGAACAGAAAGGGCTAGGCCTTAATATAGATTGCTGGATGACAATCCAAAGAGCTGAACAACCCAACAGGATTCCTGCCTCATGCCATGCTTTTGAAAAAGAACGGATAGAATGTGCACACAGAATCGGTGGTACCCGAGCAGAGAAAGAGCACGAGAGAGAATCTGATGATTTCATAGAAGGCATGTATGCTTCAGCAGAAAATGATGAGATGTGTGAGTACCATCATGAAGCAATGGGATAAACTAATAAAGGAAGAGAAACACGTCCTCCACCTCCCCACCTGGACAAGGGGGAGCCTAGGCCCCGGACAGAGCAGCAGCTGATGACCTAGACTGGTTTTCATGTTCACCATTCTCTACTGCCAGGCCTATATTACTCATGACATTTTAATGGTATTAATCTGAGTTGGATTTTATTTGTCCATACTACAATCTTTAATGCTAAGAAGATATAAGTGTTTCCATAATTTCTATTATATTTCAAGTAAATGTATGAGCTCAAAGTTTCCTTCTAACCCTGTGGGGGGAGGAGGCTAAATTAGAAATAGAAAGATTGTTACTGAAAACCTCTTTGCTTTTAGACTAGTTACTACTAAATTAGCTGTGCTCATATAAATGATACCAACTGATACCAACACAGTCAGGAACATCTGAAGAGAGTCTTGTCCTCTGTTTAATCAGACCACAAATTGTTTAAGTACAAACAAAATGGTTAATACCCAAATGTTTTGGTACTGGGAAGCATCAGTTGTCTGAAAATTTCACTTTTCTGGGTAACTCCCTTTTTTTCCTAAGTCTGATCAATACATACAGTTACTGTAACTAAAGTTTGATTAAGTAGAATACTTGGAAAGTGGTCTATTCGATAACTTCAAAATTAACCAATTTGTCTCAATAGTCTTGTCGAAAGTCTTTTGAAAATACATTAGGCCCATTTCTTGTCTTGTAAATGAAGGCTTTGAAGAAAATTAGCTTTTAGTTTGATAAATAAAAGGACCACAAGGTCATATGAGCACCCATTCTCGCTTAACTAGATTACATTTATGAAAGGTATAAGGGATTGCTTAGAATGTTTTTAAATTTTTTTTATTTCACAATGAAACTTTATTTTCCTGTCCTTTACATCATTTTATGACAAGCTAAGTACAAACAGTATACAGTTGAACTTTCTGCTACTTTCCAGTGTGATTAATCAAGATTTGCTATAAAATAAATTCATTTTTCATGCAGGGACATCTCTAATTTAGTCTCTATTCTCCCCCTTCAAGGTTATAGAGAAAATTTGAGCCCATACATTTACTTGAAGTACAATTGAAATAATGGAAACATCTATATCTTCTTAGCATTAAAGACTGTAGTATGAACAATTAAAAGCTAACTCAGATTAATACCATTAAAATGTCATGAGTAATATAGGTCTGGCATCTGATTTATCATTCATCATTACTATATAACTTACTCAGAAGCTATGTAATGAGGAGGGCTGCTAAATTAACACAGCTATGATTTCTTATGTAGAAGAGGAAAAAGACTCTCAGACTAGACTGCTTCTCAGAATAGGGAGTTCAGCAGTTTAAAATACGGCTAGCTGGAATGGTGGCTCGGAGGGTCTGTTCAGCATATGCTATGTTAGTGACACCTGGAGGAGTGTGGGTGGCTTTTGGGCCAGTCACAAAGGTTACAATGACATCTTGGGAGGAGTGACTTCTTTGGTAGAAAGTAAACAGGTTTGGGCTGGCTGTGCATATGGAACTGGTAATCGCTTTAGCTGACTCTTTGTTTCAGATAAAGTTCTGGCAATCTCTACACTTGGAGTTGTATGAATTGGCAAAAGCAGGAGTCTAAAACTAATCAACAGATAGAACTCCTCTTGAAGTACACACAAGGAGACCACTGGAACTCTAGAGTCAGGGGACAATGACAATTGGAGGTAACACAGAAGGAAACTCAAAATCCCAAGGCCCAGTTATTCAGTTATGTCTTCTGGGAACTCAGGAACTCTATGGAGAAAGCCTCTACCAAACTGCGTACTGGCTAAGGAGCAGTGGTGATCAGCTACTGACCAGCCGTCCTTTGACCGTTTCCAGAATAGCTCTGCCTTTATCTATGCCAATGGTTCTCAAACTTGAGCATGCATAAGAAACACCTGGAAAGACATGTAAAATCAGAATTCTGGACCACCACTGAGAGTTGCCGATGTGATAGGTTTGGGGTAGGTTGTGAGAATTTCCTGGGACACTCATTTTCCCTTTTGGTAACTTTTCTCTGAGGTCTGTGGAACCTGAACACCCCCAGCCACCAAAGGCAAACCCTAGTGTGCAAACGAATCGACTCATTCTTATTTACTTCTCCTTCCTTTCTCTGTTCCTTTCCGCTTTCTTTTCTTCTTCCTTCCATCATGTAGTCAGGAGACGAGCTCGTGTGTCAGGCCAGGTGCTTTACATTTACTAAGCACAGCCAGTGTGGAAAACACTATGTCAAAAGAGTTTTCCTCAACTGTTTTATTGAGGAGTAATTAATTTTCCCTAGAGTAAGAAAAAAATGTGTCACTTAAGAAATAATATTTTAACTGATGTTTTGAATAGAATTTTTGAGTCAGGGGAGAAAAATGGAGAAGAGCCACACCGAATTCCTGCCGTGCTGCATACTGATTTGACCCTCTGCAGGCAGAACACAGTCCCGTAGGAGTGCGGCGGGGGCTTATATATTCCTTGCTGATTCTATTCCCAGTGTTCAGTCTCATTTCTTCCCAACAGAGACTGATTTGTCTGTGGTGGAGTTTAAACCCCAGGGCCTTTTGAAACTCTCCAAGTTACCCGGATAGGTAGCCACCGGGAAATCACTTTTGATGGGAACTCTTTTAGAAGCACTCAGGCTGGAAGGCAGATGTGCAGCGCTGAATTGTCGGTTCTCCGGGTTTCTTACAGAGGCCTAACTACTTTTTCTCTAGTCAATGTGTTTCTCCTCATCACGTTCAACTGTTGTCAACCCAAAACCTTAAGTTCCCACTGGGATTGACGGGGGTCTATAAAACCTTTCTCATGGATATATCCTCGCCTGACATTTCAGATCCCAGAGCAACTCTAGACACCCTCTTTTGCCTTTTACTGAACACACACACCTTCATGTCTTATACAATGCTCCTCTTACATCAAGATGCTTTACTTATAAGGCCTTTGGGAGGGGAGGTGTCTTTTTCTTTCTTGTATGCTCATAGCCTATCTTAACTCCTAACTTATGGGTGAGAAATATTTGATAAATATTGACTTGGTTGATATTAAAAAGGAAAAAAATGGACACACAAAAGCTATAAGGAACAAATTTGGAAAAATAAAGTAATGGTTATGAGCGCAAGTTTGGACAACTCCCTATTTTAACATATTTATCTCTCAGAGCCTTTTATGCGCTAAATCCTTTCCTACCTGGGGCTATCTGCCTCATAGCCTTCATTTTTCTTTTTAATTAAATTATAACTGTGTACATTAATGCATTTATGGGGTACAATGTGCTGATTTTATATACAATTTGGAATGCTTACATCAAACTGGTTACCATAGCCTTCACCGCACTTACTTAATTGTTGTGTTAAGACATTTATATTCTACCCCTAAGAGATTTAGCATGTACCCTCGCAATATGCACAACAAGTGAGATCCCACTGATTACCCTCCTCCACCTGGCTTTGCCCCATCCCTCCCCTCACCATCCTTATCCCTCCTATGGAATATTATTCAGCCATAAAAAGATAGAGACTACCTCTTTTATGTTCACAGCTTTTCAAGTGTACCAGTGTCTACGCCTGTTCTGGTAGTCTTGACTTAGGAGTGTGAAGGGGATCCTCAAGCTCTATCACTATAGGGATCACCCCATGCACAGTTTTCCCAGTCTCTACACCTTGTTGGCTTTCTTCATTGCGCTTAGCACGGCCTATTATGAACCACTGTCTGTATGCATTAGATTGTAAGCACCTCTACAATGAGTGCAGAGACCAAATTACTCTGGTCACAAATAATGCCACCATTATCTAGTCCAATGCCAGGTACCCAAGGAAGGAGATTCAATAAGCATATGTTAAATAAACTAATGATTTAATGAATAGAAACTGGATACTAACACAGAGTCATTTTCCAGTCTTGCTAACTAAAATAAGATTTCTCCATTATATTTGTTTAAATGGCTTACCACCTGAGCAACAATCTATCCAATTAACTGATAATCATTTTAAAAAGATGGACCTGCATCAATGACTGTAATACATTTAGTCACATTTAATTTATTGAGTTGTTACTGTATCCATCATTTCCCCACCCCCCCACAAAATAATTTGCATAGGTAAGTGACATGATTGAAATTTATCTATTTAAATAAATACAGCCATTGCTTGCCAGCCCATTTATTTTGCACGTCAACCATTGACCCATTTTGTATTTGAAAAATATGGTTGTAGTGCCAGTGGTTGAGACCAAGGAGGTTTGCATAGTATTTGGACAGAATGAAGAATAATCAAGGAGTTGAAGGTAGCTGTGACCATTCTCTTTATTCACCTCATGGTACCCAGCAAGCAAGCACAGGAACATCCACTTTCATCTAGCTGACAGGTTAGACAAGCTAGCACAAGAAACTTTCCCCCATGGGCAGTCTGCTTTGGGAAGTCCATCATGGGAAGTCCATCATGGGAAGTCCACGACAAGGAGTCCTCACAGGTGGAAAGCCTCAGAGCTTTCTATAGTGGCCAGAATAACAGTGGCTCCAACTCAACACTACTGACAAATTAGTTAAGGTAACACAGCACTTGTTGGCTTAGTCATGGTTACTCAAAATGATCTGGTGCCTTGTGGCCTTCAGGTAAGAAAGGCCACATCCTTCCTACAACATTTTGTTTTCTTTCTTTCTTGCTTTTTTTTGGAAGGGGTTATTTTATTTCATAATTCCATGCAGGTTTGGTGGTTACCTATAGGATACTCACAGTCTGGTTAATTGTTGTTAATTGCTTCTGCATCATTCCTGAGAAAAAAAATCAATGATAGAAATGTCTTTTCCACATAAAGGAAGAGGCTACCTTGACCTCAAACAGACTTCCCTGACCAGGCTGCAAGTTAGAATCACCTGGGGTGCTTTTAAAGTGAATACTGATGCCAGGTTTCACCCTCTGAGATTTAAATTTCATTGATTTGGGGGTGGAGCTAAGGTATCACTAATTTTAATGCTCCCAGGTGATTTGGATGTGCAGGCAAGGTTGAGAATCATTGACTTAAAGAAAGAAAAGTAACTATGCTTAGCAGAGAATAGACTGTTTACTCTCCAGACTTTGAGAGATGCCCTGACATTCAAATCAATGGAATCATTATCCATAAAAGGCACAGAAATTGCTACTAGTTGTGCTCTCAGTACCTGCAAACTGAACAGACAATTGCTACAAAAGCCTTCAGCTTGGAGACCTGTTGAGTCTGGTGACTGGCATAGGCCTAGAACTGGTTGTGAGTAAACAAGCGATCACCTGCCGTGCGGTCTACCCATTTGTCTCACTGACTCTTGAACCTCTGTACTAAGCCTCTACCTGTGCTGTTCCCCATCGCTAAAATGCTCTTTCTCTTTCACACTATTAACAGCTTGTCTTACCTCCTAGGGCCAACCCAAGCCACGATGATCCAAAGGAGCCAGTACTGGACCTCCAGATTCCTTTCCCATCTTCCACTTTGCACCATGACTGGATGTATGTGTTATCTTCTTTAGTCCTCATGCTAATCTCAGGATAGATTTTCAAAACATGGCCTCATATTATATTTAATATTTTTCTGTTGTGCACTTTTCTTCATGATTGCAAGTTCCTCCAGAGGTGGAGACTCTGTGGCCTCGGGGCCACAAGTGGCCTTCTGGATCCTGCCCTGGCCATTTGGATGAATCCAAATATGACAGTCAAATCCTAAAAAGATTGTTCTGAGAAGTTTAGATCAGGTGAGGGCCACATGTGGCCATGAAGCTGCAGGTTCTCCACCCAGAATGGGGAAAAGATTGTCTTGGATTTGGAGTGGGAGTGGGTTGGCAGGCTTGGGCCTGAGATTCTGGGGGTGGGGAGGGCTACTCATTACCCACTCCTGTTTCTGAGGGAAGGACAACTATCTGGTCCTCATTTCTGGACTCTATTCCCTCAGTTCCTGTTTTCTTTGGAATGAGGAGTAATTTGCCTGAGAGATGGAACTGAGCTAACCTACCCCTGTCCCTTTCTCTTTCCATTCTTTTCAGGAGCCACCAGTTTCTCCATGCTTGACATTTTCCATAGGCAGGTCTCCATAAGAGGATGTTTGCCGGATGCGGGGCTGTGTGTGAATGGGTCCCAGCAGACATCTAATTCTGGGGCTATCGAGCCTCAACTTCTGTCAAGGTCATAGCCTCTAATATCAGCCTCATCAGCAAAAATAACATTTCAGTTTCCTTTTCTGTGACTGCCATTTCTTAACTGGTAGAAAACTCAAGCACGTGAAATAGTAGTGTCCTTTGATTTGAGTGATTGTTATTCCAGAACAGTCACTTGAATAACACAACTTGCTAGAAGCATACCCTTCAGGGAATTCTGATGCCTATAAAACTTTGAGCACCGTAAGAACCGGCTAGGGGAAGCACCTTGAGTCTGGTCTCTCTGGGCTATGTGGCAGGGAGTTCCAAAGTGGTCCAGGCAGGAACCTGCATCTGTGGTCATGCACAGCTAAGGTCAAGATGATTGTAAGAGCAGACACTGGTAACACAGAGAACGATGGAGGTAGCAAGAGACTGGCCATCCATCAGTTTTTAATTCCAGACTCTAATCGGAGTGGTTGGGTGATTTTGTTTTGCTTTGTCTTGTTATATTTTTCTTCTCTAAGACTATAGCTTTTCAGTGTCCAAAAGATCGAAAGGCTCTCTCCTACTTTGGTAGGCTTTTTGTTTTACAGACACCTGAAAAGTACAAAAATGATTATCTTTCTACTTTCATCCCTGAATAAACTGCCAAGAGGGCAGGAGGGTCCAATCCTTGTTCAAGGAAAGGGGCAGCAACCTGTCCTGGGCAGTCATAGCCAAGATCAGCTGGGATCAGCAGTTCTGAGGCAGCGGTTCTCCAACTGTGGTCTACAACCATTGGCACCATCTGGGAACTTACTAAAAACACTATTTTCTGGAAATTTGTAGAATTTACTACAAATACATATCCAGCCTTAGACAACTGAATCACAAATGCTGGCTACTAGCTGGAGCCTTGCCACCTATCCTGTGGTCTGGCACAATAGCAGAGACCTTATTAAAAATTCAGATCTCAGGCCTCATGCCAGACCTACTGGTCATTTCAGAGTCTGCTTTTTAACTAAATCCACAGGTGGCGGGTAAATATCTTAAGGTTTTAAAAGTACTAGTGTTGAGGCTCAGCACAGTGGTTCATGCTTATAATCCTACACTCTGGAAGGCCAAGGTGGGTGGATTGTTTAGTTCAGGAGTTCAAGACCAGCCTTAGCAAGAGCAAGATCCTGTCTCTACTAAAAATAGAAAAACTAGCCAGGCAGTATGGCCGGCGCCTGTTGTCTCAGCTACTCAGGAGGCTGTGGCAGGAGGATCACGTGAGCCCAAGAGTTTGAGGTTGCTATGAGCTAAGATGATGCCATGGCACTCTACCCAGGGCAACGAGGTGATACTCTGTCTCAAAAGAAAAAAAGAAAGTACTAGTGTAGAGTCAAGTATGCAAAAGGCAAATCATAGGACAGGAGAAAAGAACAGGGTATTAATGAGGTTTTCAGCTTAAACTCCAAACATGCAAAATTACAATCTGGGGGACAAGTTTGGAGAGAGGAAATAGAGTGAAACCTGGAGAGAGGTAGATAAATTTCCTAGAGCCTGAAGCTCCTATTTCTCCCTGCTCTGTCCTTATTAACCTCTCATTGGTAACCCTCTTACACTCAGGTGTTTGCTTGGGCTTGAACCATCACCAGGGACGTATTGTATCTCATTCCACTGCATGTAGCTTCACTAGCAACCTTTTCAGATCTGCATTAAATTTCTAACCAAACTTCTTTTGAAATTCTTCTCACAGCAAGGCAGGCCTCCCTAGACGTCTACAGAAGGTCACAGGTAGCAGCTGAGGATCAATAAGAACCAAATCAACACTGAGCATTTAAACCTGTGGCTGGGGTGTGACTAAGTAGTTGGAGAAATTGTAAAAAGGTCAGGTAGCAAGTACCAGCTTTGTAACTAGCAAGAGCGCGCCTATATATTTGGCATTTCACAGAACCTTCAGGCTTAGTTTGATTAGTTATTAAAATCATGGTAGGCCGGCGGGGAGAACCATGATAATTTGTATAGGTCATAGATAATCAGAAGTATCTCTCCCAGTGGGATGAAACC
The DNA here is from genome assembly GCA_963573935.1 of Arctocebus calabarensis. Classification (NCBI taxonomy): domain Eukaryota; kingdom Metazoa; phylum Chordata; class Mammalia; order Primates; family Lorisidae; genus Arctocebus; species Arctocebus calabarensis. Next base: position 32,993 of record CAUYON010002596.1, on the reverse strand, counting down.
TATTAAAATTCGTTATTTAAATCTCTTTGCCATTTCCACATTCTGCTCACATGCAAACCGATTTGTCCCTAACTTGGTCTCCAAGGAAAAAAGCAAACGTCTCCCATTGTTCTTTGTTTGGTGCTAATTAACATTTTCAAGAGGATTGACTTAGATGCAGCTCTGTATACCCCCAAAGCAATCACTCCATTCAGCTTCCAGATCATAGGTTTATCTCATTAAGGAATTAGCTTTTAATATTCAGAATGTTTAGATTATTTCAACTGGTGTCTCCCAGACTTGTAATCACACACAAATAATCCTCCACATTATGCCACCAACACTGATGGGATAAAGTGCTTTGTGAGAGGTTAATCCAGTTATTTTTATTCCTGTTAATCCAGTTATTTTATTTTTATTCTTAGCCTCCTGCTTTGGAATAATATAACTGGTATCGTGAAACACAGCCAGCCAACATGGGGTGTTTGGTAGAGTAGGTTGGCTGGCTTCTAACAAATGTCTCTGAAACTTGGCGGAACATTGGAATCACATGTGGAAGTGATAAAAATGGAGGTGCCTGCAGGCTCTCTTCCACCCCTACAACAGCCCCACAAAATGCATTAATCTGGTCCAGGATAAGGCCCAGTAATCATTTTAACAGTTTCCAAAATTCTGGTGCCATTGCATGGATAATTCCCTCTCCTCTAGTCGGCCTTCAACACTGTGTCTTCATTACACTTTTACCTTGGATTACTTGACTCTCGATCTCCTATGATGGTCCCATGACTTTGCTTACAAATGTCTCTATTCTAATATATATTTTTTTCTGTTTTTAGAGGCCACGTCTCACTTTGTTGCCCAGACTGAAGGACACCATACCAGCCTCATATGAGCCCAGCCTCATATTTCTGAGCTCAAGTGATCCTCCTGCCTCCACTCCTGAGTAGCTGAGACTACAGATGCCACCACTGTAACTGTTATCTAATTTCTTTCATATACTTTAACCAAACATGTTAACAACAAGACCAAAAAGCTTACTTGATACAAAGCACAACAAAGCACCAAAATAAACCCCAAAATTTGCAAATATTTTACCACCCAAGGATAATTACTGAGAATATTTTCATGCATATTTTTCTCTACATTTGAACCATATTTTTTCTTTACTAAAATGTAACATAGTGAGTATATTCCTTTGTACCCTAATTTTTTTCCTTAACGCATTATGCAGAGTATCTGTGACAAATAATGACTCACTTACCATGGCAGTTTAAGTTATTATAGGTGTACCATCATTGCATGCATCATAATTTGGCATACTGATGCCTGACTTTAGTATTTACATATTTTTTAAAATATTTTTCCTGTTAAAAGAAGTTCTAGGTCAAGGGACCTTGTTTATCAGTGTTTGTAAATCATCTTTAACCACTGCTGGTGGTAAATAGCATGAAGCTGGTAGTTCTTGGACAAGGAAGGCGCAGGTACAGATAAAGCAGCCCATCCCGTTGTGGAAGCTGTGTCTTCAAAAAAGACACAGCTGGAAAGCCAATGTCTTCAGGTCATATTGGAAAATCCCCATAATCTAAGTAAGGAATTTCGGGTAGTTAGGGTGTCTACTTCTCACAGGCCCCACTGACTGAAATGTAGTCAGCAAGTGGTCTCTTTCTCTTACAGCAATGCTTCCCAAAGTTTCCTGCAGAAGAACCAGGTTTTTGCTTGTTTCATTTTTGTTGTACTTCCAATTTGTCATGGACATATACTTTTTTGTAAAACAGTATAAAAATGAATGTCTAGAAAAATAAAATAAAAATGACATAAAATATGAGTTTCTACTTTATCTTTTATTACTAGATGCAAGAGTCATAAAATTTCTTCGACAAATCACCATAAATATTTTATGAGCTTTCTCTCAATTTCTACACTCAGTTTCGTGGTAGGCCAGGAACACACAGTTTACACCTCAGCACTGATGGGTCATAATTTGAATGGCACTGGTTTAGAGGATATTCTCAAAGAGATGCATTAGCCTGGTGAGGCAAGCAAGTGTTTGGGTGGGAGAAAGTTATAATAGAAGTGCAAAGTCAAAATAAGTATTTCTGACAATTTAATGAAATAACCAAGTAGAACTGTTCTAGCTAAGAACAAACACAGGCCTGCGAAGCACGTGTTCTATACCTAGAATGAGGGGGAGAAGAGAGCACAAACTTTGCACAAGAATGACAGACAAACTCATGAAGCATTCCGCATTTTTCTAAAAACTTCTAATTCTCAACTAAGAAATGGTTTTACAGGTTTTCCCCTGACAACTATTATTTTAAAATGTGATCATAAGTTTTATGAATTTCTCTGTATTTTATGCTAATAGTTTAAAAATACAACACATACACTCATATGCCAACGCTTTCTAAGGCTGCGAGTGACAAATGCTTCCCTATCAACACCACTGAATGCCACTAAGTGATGGAAAATGTACATTGGAGGTGACTTTGGTATATTTGTATTCAAAACCATAGTATTTATGTCTAACAATCCTTTCAAAAGCCCTTAAATAAAGGTTCTCAGACTTATCATATTCGCAAAGGATAAAAGACTGATAAAGAGGATAGAGCAAACTCTCATTTTTAATAGTGAAGGACAATAGCTTATTGTTCTTAAAGAAAAATGTCAGGTAAGATGCATCCTAAGGGAATAATATTGTGCCTGTGACTAACATCTAAATGTCGAGGTGGGGGATGGGAAAGGGCAGTCCTATCTTTCCCCCTCCATCGCTCCCCTACTGATGTATCTGTTGCTTAATGACAGTTGCTTCACCTTGACTCCTAGATGGCAGAACACGGCATTCAGAGCTCACTGAAGTCTGTTTAGACTCAGAGTGTGTTCTCACTAAGAATGCAAACACACAATGGTTATATCCACGCCCATGCTGGGAAGCCTTAGAAGTCTCTCTTACACTTCGATCTGAGTTTCATGAACAAGGTTTCACTGCTATGTAAAGTTTTGTTTTTCTGATTTTTACCCATTTTATGGTTAAGTGAGGAGGGGATGCGAGGCAGCCAAATAAAGATAATGGCCTCTTGTTCTTTATATTACTCATTGACATGTACATTTCCATTGTGTCTTTGGAGAATGCTTAAAGCAGTGTGCATTGATTCTTTATTCAGAGTTCTAAACAATCTCCCCCTGGTTCTTTTGGCATTTGCTCATCAAGTACAGAGGAAGGAAATAGGTCTGGACACATTCTCCAGTGTCCTCCTAGGTGCCACTGTCCACAGCCCTTTGGCCTCTGCTCTACGATCAGCCCAGGCTCTGAAGACATCCAGTCCAGCCTTCTCTCCTCTGAGAAGTGATCATGCCTGAATGAATTCTGTGGCTATGAGTGGGTCACTTACACATTTGCAGCTTTAGTTCTGTTCCTTCATTTCTTCGACTGATTTTAATTGTCTTCTAATTGTTAAACAATATATTACTTTTTTTCTACCCCAGGAGCAGAGGAAGGAAATAAAAATAAAAGACTGACAATGGAGTTAGCAAATGAATGAACTCATTAAATATACTTGGCATTGGGTGAGGCCAAAGAGGGCTCTGCTCTTAGAACCAAGGTTATATCTATTGAGCTCCTTATCACTAAAGGTGATTTTTATTTGTATTTCTCAAGACTTTTGGATGAAAGATTGGGACAAGAGTGAAGAGGATGAGAGAGAGGGAAAGAGAAAGAAGACTGGGAAAGAAAGTCAGCTGTCTAATTCTCTTTGGTCAATTTGCTGCTAAGGGAAAACAAGGGATAGAGATAAAGAGAAGGGGAGATAAGATGAAAGTGCAGTAGGAGATGGTGCAGATGCAGTCAAAGGGCTAACACAGCACACTGTCAGGGGCTGGCTTCTCTTCTGCTAGTAACCAATAGGAAGTGGACAGTGCTTTCAAACCAAGGACAGCAAAGTCAACTGCTCTGAAAGGTCAATGAGAAATGGAAATAAGAGAAGCTGGGTCAGCATGACCAGAAGGAATGGCAGGAACTGTGGCAACAAAAACGCACGTGGCAGGCTCTGGACATGCCCACTGCTGGCTCCAGGGGCCTTCTGACTTGTGAGGTCTGCAAGCCAAGCATGTCAGGTTCTCTGATATTTCAAGAGAAGCCGTTTATCTGAATTTTCATTTAAAATGTCCTGATTTTCGATAAGTAGTTTTGTTAAATACTTCTCTTTGATGGCAGTCTAAAGAAAAATGGAAAAAGGAAAAGGAATAGAAATTGATTCTCAGATTAATTCTATTTCAGTATAGAAGCTCTGTAGTTCTCAAACTTCTAGTTAAAATCCTTAAAATTTCAGGAGCTATTTTCAACCTACCCCCCAAAGAATAACAAGGTGGTTATATCAGCTAATTCTATTTCAAAAATTGCTTCAATTATCAAGATATTCTTGATCAAGAGTCAAAAAACAATTTTTGTCAAGGGCCTTGCAGTGAATATTTTAGGTGTTGTGGCCATATTGTCTCTGTCCTAGCTTCTTGCCTCTGCTTTGCAGTGCAAAAGCAGCCAGAGGACTTCACAGACACAGGAAAGCAGACAGGATTCTGCTCGAAGGCCATAGCTTGCCCACCCTTCCTCTGCATGAAAAATCATTACCTAGCCTTCATTCTCTGCTTAATTAAGTCTATTTCAAATTTATTTTTCAGTGTAAATAGCTTACTTTATTTAGCATTCTCCTCCACTTCCTGCTCAGAATCACCCATTTCCTGATCTTTATGTGCTAGTTGTAATACTCGGCCATCCCCACTTCTGATTCTTACAAATTATTTCTCCTCCCAATGAGGAATTCAACTACAATTCCATCTTCACTGATTTTATCTCTCATTTGATTGTTGAAAATAGCTTCCAAATTGGTCTCTCTTTCTGTAATTTCCTAGGCTTCCAATAGTCTACTTAGATATACTGATTCTTTTTAAACAGAGGAAGGTATAATTCTATTACTCTTAGTTCAAACATCTTCTAAGACTCCCTATTTCCCATAGAATTAAGTTTCAAATTCTTCAGCAAGCCACCATCAGACCCTTCCAGCTGTGTGCATTCATCTCTGTGTATCCTATGCTCGGCCAAAGCAGAATGTTTACACTCATCTGTGCTTTCGTTGAATACCCTATGGATTTTGAACTCTGGTTGGTTAAATCTCAGTTTGCTTCAAAATCAGTTCAAAGGCCAGCATTACCAGGAAGTAGTCTAGGTTTTTAGTGGTCAAGAGGTAACTTTTCCTGCATCTCTAATCTAGAACTTTGTGTTTTGCCTGGAATACTTCAATATAGTAATGAAGTTATGTGTTAGTAAATTGTCTGAGGACAAGACCAAAAGTTGGTTCATTTCAAACCCCATCACAACCACCACAAAGACGTAGACAGGCAATCTTATGTCTAGGAGATACCAGTATCAATTGCTGATATTTATCAGCCACTTTCTACGTGGTTCTATAAAACCTGATGTTTCATACATTTTGGAAATACTAAATCATTTCATCCTTACAGTCACACATTTTATAGATGAGCAGACTTTTGATTATGTAATCTTTATTTTACGGGTGAGGGAAGAGACACAGAGAAATTGCATAACTAGAGGGTTGCGGAGCTGGCACCCAAGCCCAAATGTGAGCCCTTAATATACCTCTATAAGATTTACACTTTATAGACTTTGAAAAGTTGCATTGCTCCAGATTATGATTAGCAAGTTTGGTGGCTTACACCTGTAATCCTAGCATTCTGGGAGGCCAAGATAGGAGGATCCCTTGAGTTCAGGAGTTCAAGACCAGTGAGAGCAAGAGCAAGACCTCTTTTTACTAAAAATAGAAAAATTAGCTGGGTGTCATGGTGGGCTCCTATAGATTTAGAAGACTGAGGCAGTAGAATCACTTGAACCCAGGAGTTTGAGGTTGCTGTGAGTTGATGCCATAGCACTCTAGCCTGGGCAACATAGTAAGATTCTGTCTAAAAAAATTTTTTTTAAAGTTTCTTAAAACATCCAGGCACTGTGGTGGGCTCCTGTAGTTCCAGCTACTAGGAGGCAGAGGCAAGAGAATTGCTTCAGCCCAGTAACTTGAGGTAGTAGTGAGCTGTAACGCTATAGCACTCTACCAAGGACAATCAAATGAGGGTCTGTCTCAAAAATAATTAATTAATTAAAAAAAATTTTTTAAAGATATAATTGAATTCAGTACCATTAAAAACAAAATTATCCAGGGATAAGATTGTTGTTGAAAACTACCATCTATTCTATAGTGTTTTACTTGATTACTAGTGAAATAGTTTATACCATCTCAATGTTTAGAAATACCATCTTACAAGAAAAAAATAAAAAGAATTGAGCAAACTCCACTCTGCCACGGTCTTCTCCCTTTTGCTGTAAATTCACAAGCTGGTGTTGCCTTCTTTCTGTAGAGGGATGGGGAATCAGGGTTTATATCATAATCCCCAAAGACTTAATCCTGAATGCCATAATTTTGAATGTTGAAAATCCAAAAGATCAAAATCCCTAAAAATCAAAATGTCTAAATTTTCAATTCCTAAGTTAAAACCTCTAACATCTGAAACCTCAAAAATTACAATCACTGCATTGTTACATTGCTTTAGGCAGAACTGTTACCTTGTTATTGTCTTTATGCAAAAGAAAATGAATTTCAATTGAATTTCCAAACCATAACATCAGATTTAGAATTAAGTTTGACTGAAGCCTCTTACAGTGAATTTCAAAGTGTTACCAGTGAAGGTTGTTTTTGTTTGTTTGTTTGTGTCCATTCAGCCCAATGCATTTTTTGTGGAAAATTCAAATGAGTGCATTGGCTATGTGATATAGGAATGATGAAAATTTGAGCCTAAAAACATACCATTTGCCTATGTTGGTATTATTTCTAGCTGACATTCAGAAGCTCATTTTTCTGAAGAAGCTAGTGAAGTATACCAGGCTCAGTGGTTAATGCCTATATTCCCAGCACTCTGGGAGGCCAAGGCAGGTGGATTGCCTGAGCTCAGAAGTTCAAGACCCGCCTGAGCAAGAGTGATACCCCATCTGTACTAAAAATAGAAAAATTAGGCAGGTGTTGTGGTGGGCACCTGTGTCCCAGATACTTACTCAGGAGGCTGAGGCAAGAGGATCTCTTGAAGCCAAGATTTTGAGGTTGCTGTGAGCTATGACCCCAAAGCACTCTACTCAGGGTGACAGAGTGAGACTCTCTCTCAAAAAAAGAAGAAGAAGATGAAGATGAAGATGAACATGAAGACAAAAAAGAAGAAGAAAAGGAAGAAGAATCATCATCAGCAGCTAGTGAAATAACTAAATAATTGGCTCAAAAATAACTATGTACATGGTAGGATAAGACAATACATATGCAACAGTATGGCTGTTTAATCATCAGGATATTTTCTGCCAAATTTGTGTTCTATATACAAGTATATATAGAATGTATTTCTGGGTGCCCAAAAGTGCACAGTAGCTTGGCACAAAACATGGGGAAATTTACTAAGAATTGTTCATATATGGATTCATAAAAGAATTTTCATAAGTAATGATACATGGAGAATGAAAATGAACATATTCTCTAAGGAGAGCCATGTCCTAAAGGAAAAGAAAAGCAGTTATTCATTATGATTCAAGACTTCCAAATACAGTTAACAACAGTGAAAGCTGGCCAGTACTTATGGACTATCTCCACGCTTCTGCTCATAATCTATCCCCATGACAGGCTTTTTCATGTCAACTTTCCTTTTTAGATTTTGTCATATTTTTTTTCCTTTCTAAGTTTCTATTTTTTCACTATTTTAAATTGTCAGCATTTGGTTTTACAATTTGCTATGCTATGTATTTCATCTTTGCGTCATTTACTATATTGGAGCTATGAATTATGAGAAAAAAATTTTAGAGAGTTCTAGTTCATTTTATACATTTTTTGCAAATGTGACTCCATGAAAATGCATCACCACAATATTGACTTTGTTGATTGTGCGTGTATGTCAGAATGCTGAAACTTTCTCAATAAATGATAGACTTTGTTTTGGTACATCTGCATTTGTGAAAGATAAAGTTTCTTTAGATTTTTGTCCTTGAGGCAATTGGCTTGGTGATGATGCAGCGGTGACTCATCGTGGTTTTTGATCAATCTCAAAGGACATACATTGTTCATCACTGAGTTTCAGATAACTGCGGTTATAAAGCTGGGTGCACAAAATTTCTAACTATAGTGATAAGTGCTTAAACATTTAAAAATTTTGTTTTTGCACTATTTCTTTATGAATATGGTTTTTCTGTTCATAACTATTATTTCATGTAGGTAATTATGAAAGATTAGAGATACACAAAAATCAAGAAATGCAAAATCTTCATGGACAGAAACAAATGAAGCCCTCCAGCAATGCTGATAAACTGAGCAAGTTGGAACTTGCAGACATGAATCAAAAAGGAAGGTATTGACCGTAATTCATGGAAGCAAAATAATGGACTGTAACACAGCCTATCTCAAAACTGTTTCATATTGACCCACATACCTGTGTGGCTGGAGTATTTATGTAAAATTATATATCTTATTGTTGCCTAATTTATTGTGTAAAGTGGCTGATAAACTGTTCTGCCATGGCTTTCTATTTCTCAAACAAATCCCCTTGTAAGAGTATAAATTAATATCTTTTAAATTATTTTTTTCAGAATTATATTTTTGCAATTTTGATCTTTCAGATTTCAACATTCAGTATTATACCAGTTACGGATTTATACCATTGTCTTTTGGGATTATAATTGTCTCATCTGAGAATTAATAATGGGTGCTAAAATGATGCTTCTGAGGTATGTATCTGTTTCTTTGTGCTGCTCTCTAACAAAGTACCAGAAACTGGGTGGTTTGAAACAACAGAAACTTATTCTGTTACAGTTCTGGAGATAGATGTCCAAAATCAAGGTCTGCAAACCATTGGTAGCTCTGAAGTCTTTAGGAGAGGATATTTTCTTGCCTCTTCTGATTTCTGGCGGTCCCAGGCATCCCTTGGCTTGTGGAAGCATCACTACTGCCTCTGTCTCCATCTCCACAGGGCCATCTCCTCCCTCTGTGTTTCTGTGTTCATGTGCTGTTGTGTTCTTATAAGAACACCAATCATACTGGGTCACTCTAATGACCTCATCTGAACTTGACTGTATCTTCAAAGATCCTGTTTTACAATAAGGCCACATTTATAGGTACCGGAAGTTGAGGGTCAAGAGTCTCACAATTCTTGTATTCTACAAAAATTATTTTTCAGGAACACAATTCAACATAAAAAAGGGGGTTGGAAGCCTTGTTTCCTGCTAGTATAGTCCAAGGTGAGGAACAGAAAGTGGGTAGGAGTGGCTGGTCCTCCAGGAATTTTAAGCCAGAGCCCCTGTCCTAATCACTCCTTTCCCCCTTCACACTCTCTTTCAGTCATAGTACCCACTCAGCTCTCCTCCACCTATATTTCTCTCGTAGACATTGCTACTGCCCAGAAATCACCTTCGACTGCAAGAATAATTATGAAAAGAAGATTAGATTATCCTTAGTCTAGCTGGATGCTCCTCTATGTTGTTGGGATCAGGTAAAAAAAGTTGCTCATGTCTGAGAAGTAGCTTCTACAGGTAGACAGAGGAGTGAAGGCTTTGTAATAAAGGAAAACTGGGTTCCTGTCCAAATCCTCTGTTTATAAACTTGATAATCCTTGCTTTTTGAGCTTCAAGTTCTTTATAACATAGAAATAATGCTAAAATTACCTTGTAGAATTATTATAATGATAAAAGTGCCACAATATTTAAAGTACCTGATATCAAAGTATCACTTTGGAAATTAATTCTCTAATTTGGAACTCTAAAAAAAAATTTACTCTGAACAAATTTTACAAATAAGCACTATACAAAATATCCTGATTTTCTGGTGTCATGAAGTCTATACTTTAAGAAGAGTATAGACTGCCTAAATTGGCATATGAAGAAAGTGGACCCCAAGTTTAAATGGCAGAACTTGGACCAAACTTTTGGAAGACCACCTGGTCGTTCTGACAGTGTCTGTTTCTGCTGACATCATGCATTCAAAACCATGCTGTGTTTTCCTTCCATTTCTCCCATAGGTTATTTGGTTATAGGCACTTGAAATGCATCTGACTTAGACTTAATGATAATTTATTGAAAGGGAATAAGTATCCCACAGAATCAGAAAAATTGTTGTGCAATCTGATCAGAAACAGAATATCAACAAGATTATCTCTGAATATCTAGGGGCCAAGAACAGACACACATTTAAGCTCCCATGATGAATAAGTGACTTGGTACCACTTTACATTTTCAAACAGTTTTGCTGAAAATAGATACTTTGAGAAGAGGCAGTCTGATTGAGTTATGTTGAGTGATGTCCCATCCCTGTGGAGCCCTTCCTTTGACACTCTCAATAGGATTCCATCCTCTGGAGAAGTTTCCCAAAGGACAATTAAAGGCTATCGCCAAACGCTATCACCAGAGGAAAGTAACATAAGTTAATGCCTAGTGGAAAAAAATGAGAGATGTCTACTACATTATCATTTTAACTGCATAGATTCTATATCAGAAATTACCATGTCATTCCTATAATTAATCATATATATCGATTAAAGGAATGATGTCTTACTCCGTTTCTAAAGGAGCTTATGAATAGGTGGGAAAGGTGGTGATGAGTGAGCTAGGAAAATCCTGGCACTCAAATTTCTCAAAAAATCCCTCCCATGCTTTTTCCTTTATTTTGTTTAGTATACATTTTCTTAACATATACACAGCCTTTTATAGTAGGGCAGCTATTTATCAAATGTCAACAAAAGATTAAGTTACTTTGGTGTTTGAATCTCAATAGCAAATTGAAACAGGCAGAGAGAACTGGGGATGAGTTGGAGGGAGACTCTGTTTTGAAGGCTGGGCACTTTGGGGCACTCCTGTCTTGCATTAGGATAGGGATGGGTAGAGGGGGTGAGTTTCTGGCTTCCACAAGATATCCTGAGCACCCCACACATCTTTAAGAAAGAACAAATTCAATAGAAGAGAAAGAAAGAAATACGGAGGAACCAAGGACTCTTCCCATACACACCGCCCAGTCTTCGCTCCATCCCAGCAAAAGTGCATGGATGGAACAGCCACTGAAAGGGACACAGGACAGTGGGAAGTTACTGGTCCCTTTTTCCAGCTTAGTCCAGTTCAAATGTTCTACCCCACATTGCAACTCCCCCTGTTCATTGAGGTTTGAAACAATAAAGATACCAAAGTCCACAGAGCTGAGCAGGAGTTGGACAGGGATTCTCCCATGAGCCCTGGAGCTGCAGAGCTCCCCTTAGTACCCTGTGCTAGACAGCTGCTGTGAGCCCAGGCTTTACTTTTTCCACTAGGGATAGTTTCTTTGTTATTAAGACTTTGAATCTGCTGAGAAGCTGCACATTTAAGGGGTCTCATAGAAATGGCAGGAGGACCAGCCTCCCTGAAACCACCCAGCCAGGCAGTCCGCTCAGGCTGAGAAGGACTCCATCTGTGGCTACATGGCCTCACCCTATGTGCCAAGCACTAGGTTGAGTGTTTTCCATACGTTGTCCCATCTCCACAAAATCTTTGTCAGGTGCATAAAACAATGTGCATAGATAGCTGAGGAAACAGACTAATGTGGCTTGTCCAAGTTCACATAGCTAGTCCTTGGCAGGACTGTGAACAGAACCATATCACTTCCTCCCATCTCATGGTTTTTGTACTTCCCACTGCCATCCTCTGGGCCTTTGGTAATTGCAGGTCACCCTGTGACTTTCTTGGGTGGCAGCCTTCTCTGAAATAAGACCACACTGATCTCTGCAATCCAGAGATGGGCATGAGGATGCCGTCTATTGATTCCCTGTTTGCCCACTGCTTCTCCTTGAAGTCTTACAGTATTCCCTTTCCATCAAGTTTTCTTTATAAATAGGGCTTAGGAAAGGCTGGAGGCATGCTTATCTGTCAGGCAGATTTCTCTCCTGCAGAAATGTTAGCCTTTTCACAGACCACTGCATCTTTCTTAAAACATTGTAGTAAACTGCAAGATGTCTTTGGGGACCAGACTGATGGAGGAGACACCTGCACACATTCTTCAATCAGATACAAGTTCAGGCCACTGTCCAAGACCCTCTGTATAGCTCAGGTGAGGACAAGGCTCTATTACATTTTTCCTGCTCCATGGAAACCTATCTGATTATAATCCAATGCCTTAAAGTAAAATAAGCAGATAACAACATGCATAATATGTTAAGGGTGGGTGAATGAGAAGATACTAAGATCACCTTCTTGCTTTACTTTTTTTTAAGTTTGCAACAATTCCTAAAGACTATAACCATTTCCTCTGTACAATTTCCTGTTGATCTCATGTGTATTGTTGTTATATCATAGATGGCGACAATTATGGAAGGTACATTCACATATGTTTCTGTATCTTTTGTAGTGCTGGACATAATTAATCTGCATTTAGTAAGAACTCAGCAAATACTCAGCAATTAAAAGACTGAGTCACTAGGTAGATAGTCAGCCTAGGGTGATCATTAAACCGAATACTGGAAATTGTGGGAGTGTCTCTTAAGACCTGACTGCATGATAAACATCCATGTCATCACGAATACACAAAGGGCACTAAAACGTTTAGGCCTATTCTTTCGCTTTGTACCACGTAGCACACAGCCAAAAGCAAGAGGAAAGCTGCATCACCTTTGCAAATTCTTCAAGATTCTTCTGTTCAAGTAAAATGAAGGAGACCATAAACCTGACCTAAATTATCAACACTACCTGTTTTTAAAAATTCCATTATCCAAACGATTAAACAGAAACTTTCCTGATTTTATAGACTCATACAATCAAGGATTCTGTTTTATTTGTTCTAAATGGTATCCAATCATTTGCCATCATTAAAATATGATCAATTAACTAAGTGACTTCTGCCTAATATTTTACCCATGTGAACGTTCATTCATCAGATGTTTTCAGAGGAACAACAGTAAGCTAGAAAGCATGGTAGGCAGTGGGAACACAAGATAAACATGATATAATTTTTCATTTAACCTGACATGTGTGCAGATAGATCTGTAATAGGATTCTGCACCTGAGACTGGGCATGCACATGCACATAGATAAAGGGGGCAGCCGAGAGAGGGAGGTGCATGGTGTCCCTTAGGAGGGGATGGTGGACAATGCAAAGCCCTGGAGGAAGGAGAAGTTGGAGTTCTGGAAAGGACCCGAGATGCTGCTTCCAACACTGCTGGGATGAAGTATGATACAAATAGATCTAGGGAAGTTTTGTTTTGTTTTGTTTTTTATGGTTGGGGTAAATATGTGTTGGGAGTAATCCTTGGGAAAATTCCCCCTTTTAGTCCTGAAGGTTCTTGTTAACTACTCCGGTTAATAACTTTTTGTCTATCTTGAACAAAAACAAATTAACACACTATAACTTATAAGCAAGATTTATGTGCTCCCTTTTCAGAAGGTAAAATTTTACATTTGGCAACTTAAATGCTTGCAGAATTCCTCTTGGAAGGTACCGTGAGAGATTATTTTCTCCTCTTTGATGTTGATGACTTTTTATATGAAAAATCCTCTCTCACCCCCATAGAGAGGAGATTTGCTTGGACATTAAGAAAAAAATAAGAGAGAGAAAATCTCCTCAGCAGAGTGAAACAAATGTGATAATAATCAGTGTGTTTATTATCTCTCAAGACAGAGAAAGAAATGACCGCAAAACTGAAAGATATTTGTGTTACCTGGAGTCCTGAAACTTTTAGGTACTTGTCTATTTTAAAGAAACCAAACTAGGGCAGCTCCAGCAGAAGAAATTCACCCCTGCCTTTTCACAAGTACTGAAAATTCTCTGGTCTCCAAGGCTGGGAATGTTATCAAACCGGGCACAGTATTCTAAGAGTTCTATACTTTTCTAACTAAAGATCTTTTCCTTTTATTGTTGTTGCTATTTTTTATGGATAACATCAAAAGTAAATGCAATTATGCGTTTTTATAAAATGAATTGTGCCTCCCCCGAATTCATATGTTGAAAACATAACCCTCAGTTCCTTAGAATGTGACTACATCTGGAGGTCAAACCATTAAAAGATGCTTAAGCGAATGTGAGCCTTTTACTATGGGCCCTAATCCAGTCTGACTGGTAATCTTTCTTTTTTTCTTTTTTTTTTTGAGACAGAATCTCACTATGTCACCCTCAGTAGAGTGCTGTGGTGTCACAGCTCAGAGCAACTTCAAACTCTTTGGCTTAAGTGATTCTCTTGCCTCAGCCTCCCAAGTAGCTGGGACTACAGGCACCCACTACAACACCCGGCTATTTTTTTGTTGTTGCAATTGTCATTGTTGTTTAGCTGGCCCTGGCGGGGTTTGAAACCGCTGGCCTCAGTGTCTGCAGCCGACGCCCTACCCACTGAGCTACAGGTGCTACCCACTGACTGGTAATCTTATAGGAAAGGAAGAGACACCAGGGATGCCACAGAGAAGAGGCCCTGTGAGGTCCCAGTGAACAGGGGGCCATCCACAAGCCAGGGACAGGGAAGACAGCAGACCTTGCTGACACCTCAATCTTAGACTTCTAGAACTTCGAAACAATACATTTCTGTAGTTTAACACACTCAGTCAGTGTATTTTTCTTTGGCACTTCTAGCAAACTAATATATGTGGTAGCCACAAAGATTACTATTTCTATCCTCTCCAAATGAGAGCAAGAACTGAGAGGCAGACTATTCTAGGAGATCTCGGACATTTTACTGTGATAATCTTTCCTGCAGCTGGGAGAGATCGTCTTAATAAATTAACCTTCCTAAAGTGTTGTGCCACAAGGCCTGTCCATTTTATCTCAGGAGATAATTTATGTAAGTTCTTTGTAGAGAAGAGAACTGAAGCACCTGGATCTTTCTCTGGATTATTATGCTTGCTACTCTATAATGATTCTACTTGAATATGGCAAAAGCTAACCTTTGTGGCCCTAAATGAAAAAATAAAAGTTGTTAAAGGATACTTTTTTTTTTTGCAGTTTTGGCCGGGGCTGGGCTTGAACCCGCCACCCTTGGTATATGGGGCCAGCGCCCTACTCCTTGAGCCATAGGCACTGCCCTTAAAGGATATTATCACTGTCAATCATATAAAATATAAAGGAGGGGTCAGAAAGCATCATGCCATTTCTGGGAAAAAGGCTTTTTTTTTCCTTTCTTTCTTTCCTCTGGGTCTTTCCGTTCAGAGGCTGGGAATCTTATCAGCTCAGGCACTTGAAACAAAAGAACAAAACCTTTCCAGCAAAAAGCTGAGAAACCAAGGCTGGAAATAGATGGTATAAGTTGATATTATTATGAGTAGGAAATAAAAAGATCCTTGTTTTTCATTGATTTCTGTCTCTACATAGTATGTTCTACATGTTGTGACAAAACCAATTCATTAATTTGGACCTGCCTTAAACAAGGACATATCACCAGTTTTTGCCAAGGATCCAAAACAAGAAGTAGGTGTTGAGAAGGGACGGAGGAGCAGGTGTCTACAAACAGTGGAGAAAGCTTGAGGTTGCTGCTGGAAAGAAAACGAGATGGGGAGAGGAAATGAGAAGAAGACTGTCCAAGGGTGTGCACAAGTGACTGGACACAGGAAAAATCTGCAGTGACCCTGAACCCAGCTTCAGACGTTTTCATACCATTCCCCTTCTGCCTACCTACCTCCCAACAATCGCCAAGATCTGCCCTATCTGGCACTTAACAGCTCTCCAATGTGCCCTCTTCTGTGCTTTCCTGATACCACTACCTGACTCAAACCACGTTCCCTCTAGCATGAGGGCAGCAAAGCAGGCAATCACAGCCCAAAGTCTGGTGAGGGACCGATTTTCCATCCTGGCTGTGACACTGTCATTAGCTATCTACACTGAAAAACAAACGGAACAGGAAAGCTAATGCATCCCTCCCTCAAACCCTGCCCTCTTTCATCCTGGAGTACGTCCTTTAGCCAGAAAGAACTGTCTAAAATACGAATCATAGGTAGTCAGTGTTCTGCTCAAAACCACCAGCAACATACATAAACCCTTTGGTGGGGTAATCAAAACCCTTCTTGAACTGGCCCTAGCATGCGAGGTGTGACAACTGAGTTTGAGAACTCATCCTAAAAACAGTGCTGCCTACTTCACTGCTAACTCTCATTGCGGACACTTCTGAGGTTCTCCCCTTGGGAAGCCATGCGCTGATGCCAGCACCTACTCCATTCTAGAAAGCAATTTTGGAACTCTTTCTCTGGAAGGGGTATCAGAGCTGTCCATGTATTTTCCATGATATCCTGAATGTCACCAAAATTTCTTCCTTTCCGTATTTCTTTTATCGTTGGGTAAAGAAAAAAGTCATTGGGGTTCACATCAGGTGAGTAGGAAGGGGGTTCCTATATAGTTATTTGTTCTGGCTAAAAGCTCCCACAGACGATGCTGTGTGAGCTGGTGTGAATGCAACACAAGAGCCAGGAGATGTTGGCAAGATTTTCAGTTAAGATTTTCCTACCCATCTCTCTATCAATGTTTGGTTGGTGTGCCATGCTTCCATCACCAACAATGTCAACACACAGTGTGATGACTTTTCACAATGTTTTCATCATTTCTGCTTCTTACTGCTCTGACCCCTTCATCAGTGACACTTTCTCTTCCCTCAGGAAAACATTTTGTCCTTTAACAACAACCTGCTGGATGTGTACACTAGCATTTTCTTCCCGGCATCATCCCCGTCTATTGGACTAACATGTTTCTGATTTCACTTCCACTCTTGCTAAGTTTAACAAGAAATTTGATGTTTGTTCATTGCTCTAATTCAAGCTCCCACAGTCTTGTGACGATTCACAAAAGCACATGACAATAATAAACGGCACTCAGCAAGATGCCACATGTTGATGAACACAGCTGTACGACGCTGACGTGCCAAGGTTATTAAACCACACCATGCTGTGTGTCCAGTGCTGCCAACGTGAGTGCACAGAGGCAAATGTACGAACCTGGTGGTCAGAACTCGGACATCTCTCACATGGTCTTTCCCCATGTTATCCCCTCCGCCCTTTCTCCACTCTGTGCTGGAGCCATGCTCATCCACACGGTCCCCGGAGCTCTTGTGCTCTGCTAACTTTTGGAGCTAAGCACCCACCTGAGGAAGCTCCCACCACCCTCAGAGGTAAGGGCCACTGTCTCTCTTATGAACTGCACTGTGGTGCACGACGTCTCTCCCTGCACATTCCACATTACTGAATTGTCTAGTTTTCAATTTTCTACTAGTTTTCAGTTTTCCTGAGTGGAATGTAAACTTCAGGAGGTCAGGAACCAAGCAGTCTGCAATTACCAGGTTCTGCCACTGAGGGGCACTAGAGCATGGTAGCTATTTATAGGGAATACCTATAATATTATGTTGCCTGAGGATTCGTTTTGATTATATATAAGGTTAACTGTCTCATATCAAAAGCTGGGCTTGGTGAGATTTGATCCAGTTTCCAGCTCTATGCCTCCTCCCAGTTTCTCCCTGTGGCCAATCCAAATATTTGCCATATGCAAGTGCCTCTTGGTGCCCACCTCCCTACAGAACAAATAACCCACCAGGCTCACCACACTGAGCTCCAGATCCAACATGGACTGCACCAATAGGCTGCAATGGCCACCCATAAGTATAAATTGGACCTGCATGACACACATCTGCTTGTTCTACACCCATAATTAGAGCTCCCCATGACATGAGACAACTGTTTGGGCAGCACCCTGGGCCCCAGTAAAGACCTTGGCCCACAGGTTCACCTCTCTCTGTGGCTCCCCACCTGTTGGCTGAGCGTGGTGCTCACGACCTTCCCACCAGTCCCACTGCTAGCCCTCCTGTCTGCTGGGTCTGTGAGTTACACGCAGCTTCTGCTATTTCACATGTTTGGTTGTGCTGCCTGCTCTGTGTCTACTCTGAGCAACACATGCAAACCTAACATCCTTCCTGGTGAGCTCTCCTAGAGAGTGGCTCTCTTGGTAGGAATAAATTGCAAATGTCCACAGGGGACATCTGCTAATATGAAGAAGTTCCCCTTGAGAGGGACACCTGGTCCCTGCCTGGACACTTACGGATTATGTGTCCACCAAGACAAAGAAGTATCCCTTGCAAGACACCGTGTAAACGTCCACAGCCCCTGCCCCTGAGGTGCTATAAGTGCAAGGCTAGAGTGTGCAGCCACTCTCCAGAGCCAGATATCAAGCTCAAATTAGAAGACAAATACATTTTTCCCTTTCCCTGTAATACATTTTTAGTGCACCAATTGATAAGTAAAGAAATTCTCCCTTAGGCAAACTATTATTAGGAGGAGTAGCAATACAGTGCTGTTAATCAGTGACAAAAAAGCAAAATATTTCCCTGAACCAAGGCATTCTTGGAAATCTGATTATACTTAACTAAGTCTTAATAAGTGTTCTTAACACACCTCAGAAAAGAAAGGGTCACATGAGGGAGAAACTTTAGCGCAGAGTGTGGACAAATCAGACTGAGAAGCAGAAGACACATTGTTGGGGAGTGATGGCACTGCCACCACTGAGCCGCGGGCGCCTTTGACAGGTCTCCCCCAAGTGGAGACAGACACATAGGATCTGAGATCCCTCAGATAACTTCTTGTGATCTGATATTGTGTTCATTAAGCACACACCCAATTCATTCCTTCCTTCCTTCCTTCCTTCGTTCCTTCCTTTCTTCCTTCTTTTCTTTCTTTCTTTCTTTCGAAACAGAGTCTCACGATGTTCCCTGGGTGATGTTGTCACAGCTCACAGCAACCTCAAACTTTTAGGCTTGAGTGATTCTCTTGCCTCAGCCTCCCGAGTAGCTGGGACTACAGTGACTGCCATAATGCTGGGATGACACTCAATTTCAATTTGACTGTCCATTTAGAGTGTGGGTGTGGGTAACAAAGGGGCTGACAGATGATCTGGACGGGTCTTTGCTACTGCTACTCACAACACATTAATAAGAAAGTACGTGACATAACATTGAAATGAATCTCTTATGGGTGTGTCTTTAAAAGTTCCTTTCACAGACAAATCAACTCTAGGTGGCTTGCTGGAACCTTATAAACCTGCCAGATTGGTAATTTGTGCCCACACCCAGTGATCACCCCACCCCCACCCCCCGCCAGCCTCTAGGAAAGGCTGGACACCACTCTGCTTGCTTTTTCTGTGGTTTTGCTCTTTGTGGTCCTGCTATTTCATTTAGTGGACATAGTGGGCCCATTACCTACCATACACTGTATAACCACACAATTAATCAATAAAACAAGAATGGGCTAGGCTTTAGCCAATACCCCCTGAAGTGCTAAAATTACTTCTCAGAGTCTCTATGTTTTTAAGGATAATTGACCTTTCACCTCCAGCAACTGTTTTTTTCCTGTTTGGACACCTAGCTTGGATTCTATTTTTATTATGCATCTATTCTGAAAACAATTAAAAATTATTTTCAAAGTTTTCTTTCTGTTTTAAGGAAAAATTTGTAAACATTCCTAATAGAGAAAAGCATTTTAGAATGAGTTTTTTACCCCCAAGAATTCTTGCATTATTGACAAATAGGCAGAAATGTGAATTTCCTTCTTCTGTGTTCCGTGATTGCCACTCATCATTCTGGTCTAATTTTAAAGAATTTCTTGCAGGTTACCCTTCTTTGCCCACACTTTCTGTTCAAGATACTTGAGGCTATAAATAAGACCAAACATTGGTGATTCCTACCACAGATATTGTTTGAAGACTTGCCCTATGTTTTGGACCATCGAGCACAACTACGGCCTCAACACCAACACCTTCGGTTCTCAGATTAAAGTCAGCATTAGAGTCAGCTGGAGAACTTGGTAAACCCACATTTCTGAATGCTACTCCCCAAACTTCTGTTTCAGTAGGCTGGAAAACCAGCATTTTAAAAATACCCAGGTGACTTCCATGATTCAGATGTGGAAATCAAACTTAGGGTTTTCACTTTTTATTTTAGAGAGAAAGAAATTTGGCCAAAGGCCAGGAACTTCTCAATGCCTCATGTTTGGTTCAGTTCAGTGTCTGGGTTCACTGTACTCTCAGAGGTGAAAACTACACATGACTGGGTCAGTGTGCAAAACCCTTAAAGATGTTTAGAGGCTTCAGGGGTGCTTTTTCCCCCTAGTCATTTCTTTTTGAGATATAAACTTCTCACTGCTGTTTATAATCTGCAAGATGGCTTATTCTCTCTCCAGGTTTCCTTGAATCCTGTATCTCAATCTATTTGGGAAGCAGTGCTGCCACCTTCTGATTTTCAGTTGAAAGTGTCCACAAGTTTTGCTTTTGGTTGAATTCATTATGTACACACCAAGTATTTATTTTAACATTCTTTTCTTCATGAATTCCTTTTTCTCTTTTGAGCCTCTTATGTCAAATGCCACTTACTGCTTCTTGTTTGCACATTTCTACACAAAGCCCTTGTTCTCTGATCACAGCCTCTCAGCATTTTATAAACTCTGTCCCATTGAAGCCACCCTCCCTCCAGGGTCTGAAGTCACACGCCAAAAGGAAAATACCAAACATAACAAAGTTTCTTGTGAGTGGGTTGGTTTTCCAAACTATTTCAAAAGAGCCTTCCAAATCCTAATTCAAAGAATCTTTTACACAACTGGTTTAAAAAAATTCCTCTGTTTTAGCTATTCATTGCCACCCAGCAGAAATTTTGGCTCAAAAATACCTCACTCATATTTATTATTTTATAGAAGCCAATTATACTAAATGAAACACTATGTGTGCATTTTCCTTCAGATGGAATAATATACTGTTAGAGTGCACAGAAAGAAGACAGAACATAATCTGATCCAATTTCATGATTCCACTCCATAGAATATGCTCACATTCAAATGATGGCTCAAGATCTTACTTACTTACTGAAATAGCTGGGACCCTCTTCAGACCCAGCCCTTTTCTCCAGATAGAGAGACCCAGCCCTTTTCTCCCTACAGGAGTCCAAAGGCTGCTTCCAGATCATTTCTGTGTCCAAAGGAATGGGAAATTATGAATGATTGGTCCTCATTCACATGCTCATGCCTGCAACCAAAGCTCAAGGTTTTTAACCTGATCAGGGAAAAGTTGTACCTTTAAAACCAACTGAGGTTCCAAATAAAATCAGTCTTCCAGAATCACATAACTAGAAAAAGACATGCTGGTGACCCAGACTGGGTTTGAGTCCCAAACTCTGGGACTTTCAGTAATTCTCCATGGGCTCAGGTTAGGAATATAGGTAGGGTTTCCCGATCTTGAGTGGAAGGGTCCACCAGCAGGGTAAACGCAGCATGATCCTTCTCCCCACCAGCCTCCCCTCTCATCGGCCTTCCACCTTAGCAGTCTATCATGAACATGCTCAATGCCAAGTTTGCTTCATTTTGTGTCCTTAGTCTTTCAAGAGGATGAGAGGGAGGGGAAGGAGCAGCCTGACTACGAAAGGCCAGCTTCTACTAATGGACTGCCCCTTCCCTATCAGCACAAACGTGCTTAGTGATCACAGGCAAAGTGAGTTTCTCATCTCAGTTTCCCCATCTGAAATTGGATATTAATCCTCTTAGGATTGGTGTGCTAATTAAGTGCTGACTACAGTGACAGATAACAGATAATAAATGGTGACTTTCACTGCAATTATTTATATTATTGGTTATTATTACCTCAAAAAAAGCTGCTCAGAGGTTTGTGGATTCTATCTGTGGTACCTCCTGGACCCTATCACCATTGTGTATTTATAGGAACCCTTTATTACACCAACACTGAATAATTTAAGCTAAAGAGGCTATTGAATTTGTGCAGGCTTCAGGGAACAATATGCTGGATTTCCTAAAAGTGAATATTTGATTGAAATCATTCATTAGGAAAAAGTACCTTTAAAAACGCCCTGAGTCCATTTGCAAAGCCAACAGTAGCCAATGGTTTTGGCACCATGTTGGCACAGGAACAGGGCCTGACACTTAACTTATCCCAGGGCTCCTTTTATTTTTATCCTTTAAAAACAACCTGCTGGATCATACATGACATTCAATCCTGCCTTATTAAACAGAAACTAAATGAGCATTGGAGAAATTTAATTGAAAGTGATCCTCAGAATGTTAATAAGCCCCTGGTCAGAAGGGAGATTGATGTTCTCGGCTGCAAACCCTCCTCGAGGACGGGTCTCTGAAGACCTTGTCACCAGAGGCAGGCTCAGCTTCTGTGTGCACTGCTGCCTTTCTCGGAGGCTCTCCCAGACATCCTCCTGCTCCCAGAATTCCTGTTTAATCAGTCTCTCCCAGGGAGGTGCCTGCCCACTGGCTCCATAGCATGTCAAGTGCCAGGCCTACAGCACACTGTTGCTATTAGGAGTGAAAAACAGCTTTTCTGAGTGAGGTTTTAAGGAAATGAGAATGCTAATACTGGGGAAAGGGCAGTTCAAACATTTGAATTCCTTCCTTTTCCATGAAGAAAGTCTACAAAGCCTAAGAAGTAATGTCTTTCTGAAAGCATGCATAAAGATAGTGATGCATTATTCAAACTATATTTGTATATGTTAAAAAGAGGGTTTTCATTCACAAAGCTTAATATTAATGGACCCGCAACTCTTTATGAAATATTTTGAGGAACATGAGCATATTCTTGAATTTTCCTTTTTCTTTCACAGTTCAAAACACAGGTGACTTATTTAAATCTAAAGGATATTCAGTTAAGACTGAAACATTTCTG
Source organism: Arctocebus calabarensis (assembly GCA_963573935.1). NCBI lineage: Eukaryota > Metazoa > Chordata > Mammalia > Primates > Lorisidae > Arctocebus > Arctocebus calabarensis. The sequence continues at coordinate 10,299 of CAUYON010002596.1, read as the reverse complement.
TCGACATGCCCAGTGATTTCCTTTATGATTTTTGACATATATAAGTTTCAGGACATTTATTTTCTATTTTTCCATAATTGAAACATAAAATTATTTAAGGAAAAACAAAACCAAAGTAAACTTTTTCAATAGTTACAGAAACAAATATTTCAGTAGTCCCAAAATACAGATAATGATGAAATCCAACTGTTGCTTTGATTGGTGCAGTGCCACCATGTCTAAAATGTTTATTTAGCAGTGGTTCTTTGAAAACCTTGATTCTTCCTACAAAAGAGGGCTTAAAAGTGTGGTTCCATAACAGATATAGTGTGAATTGTAGGAAAAGTTGAGGGAGTCTATATTTAAAAGCATACACCACTCTCCATCACTCCCTACCCTGGAAAGTTGAACATCAATTTGAGGATGTCACTGGCTCATTTGAGCCACTTGGCTGGCTAGTTTAGCTTTTGCCAACTGAATTACAGAAGGATTTTTGTTGAAATCACTTCCGTTCAATCATTCTTATACACTGGACCTCTTGAAAGGTTTTTTCCCCCTTAGTATTTGTCATCTTGATTTAGGAGAGTCAGGGCAGAGTCATCTTGTAGTTGAGAGCACATTCTCAGGGGAATACTCAGTGACTGGCAATGGATCAAGTCTCTTCCAACTAGGCAAGCAAACAGACTCTGAAAGTAGTTTCTTTTTCTGTAAGTGAGTGATAACCATATGTTTTCTAAAGGAATGCAGAGCCATTGAAGGAGCAGTCGCATCATCAGATGTCACCTTTGAAGTCTGGAAATTGTAGGGAAGATGGATCTAAGTGGGGCATGACTGGTGTTAGAAAGATCATGTAGGAGACTGTTCAATTAATCTGAGCAGGAGAGAGCTTGGCTGGAGAGCAGGAGTTTCGTGGGATAGAACGAAATGGGATAAGAATTCAAAGCATTGCAAAATCTAAATTTGAAGAACTTGGTAAGAGTCTGAATGTGTAGTGAGTTCACTAGAGTAGTCAGAGATTTTTTCTATCAACCTAAATGAAGAAACTGAGGTAAAAAATATATAATCTTCAAGGGTTTACTTGAGCCAAGTGAGGACAGCTGTCTGGGGCATACTTCAAAGTTGCCTTGAGGAGTGTTCCACTCAGCCTTTGTTATAAACAGGTATTTAAGGGTAAAGGGGGTAAAGGGACTGTTGCGGAGTTTTTTGACAGAACAACATGGTGTCTGGCTATACACTGTGTAAGGTATGAGTTATGGTGTCCCACATATGCTTTGGGGTGTGTGCATGTGTGTGTGTACATTCGTGCACATGCATGAGTGGGAGTGCATGTGTGTGCGTGTCAGTCTAGAGTCCACAAGTGGACTTCAGGAGGTAATTATTTAGCTCAAGAGGTGAGAAGGCATGAATACTATCACATTTTAATGCCTCTCTGACTCTGATAATTTAAAGAGGTTCATATTCTTTATTTAAAGCAATTTTTTTCTTTCTCATTTGGCTTTCCAGCACAAATGACTTGGTAGATAGTAAAGATGTTCATCACAACCCATATCTTCTTTACGTCCTATCCTCTGGCCAAGATCCCATTATAATGCCCAGATTCATGACTTGTGTTAGGCCTATCCTTCTATATGAGTAGGCAGAAAAGAGACTTACCTATGAGCCAAAGTCTGCAACTTCCAGTATTCAAGTTACTTCCAATGCTTTATGTGTTGAGTTTAGTCATTAGCAATTTATTTGCTTAGACATGATATATGAACTCATTAATGTTTTTTGTAAATGACTTCCTAAGCTCTTTTCCTCAGGTTTGTAAATTCCTTGTTGGAGACAATAGAGAATTGAAAAAAGGGAAAGGGTGATAAAAGAAGAAAGGCAGCATTAAAGAAGGGAGAAAAGCAAGAGTGGGTCCTACTTCTCAGGTGGACTTGATAAGGGCCCAAGCATTGACCCCTAGGCCTTCAATGAGGGCTGCTATCAAATAGGAAAGTAGGTTATTGCAAAATTAACTTGCTCGGAGCCAATGGACTCTTTACCCTCTTAACTTTTTATTCTGGAATAGTTAGGGTTGACTAGAGCCATAGAATCACTGATTGTCAGAAGTTTCACCTAACATTGGTCCACAAAAGAACTTAATGCAGTTTGTCTTTGGTGCCACTGTGTATCTTTCTGATTATCACCATCCCCTCCCTTTAAACTTTCTCTTAATTCTCTACTTCGCAACCTCTAGCACGTGTTATTCATTACCAATAAAGTGCTGACTGATAAAGCTAAACGTTTATCAGGAATTGGCATTTTACCAAAGTTCTCTTCAAACTGAAAACTCTTCAGATCCTAAGGGCTCTAGCTTAGAAGCATTGACATCTTTCTTAGAAGATCTTGCCCAAATATTCGTATCTTTCCTAATGGAGGCTAGGAGATTTGATGGTCATAAACCCTGCCCAAGTCCTGTGGGAAGCTAGCTGATACTAGACTACTCTGACTGAGCTGCAAAACATCTCCACTGGGAAGAATTGTTCAATGCCCCCTCACCTGCACACTGCCATTCCTTTAAGTATACTACAAACACCCTCATTGCTTTACATGCCCTGTGTCTGAGTTCCATTGACAGTTTTGCTTGTCGCCATTTCATTTTACTATTTATCATACTGTACTAAAATTGGTTGTTTAATCTATTTTCTTTTTTATCAAATTTGCATCTCTTAAAGGCAGGAACTGTCTTTTTTTTTTTATTTTGAGACAGAATCCCACTATGTTACTCTCAATAGAGTGCCATGGCATCACAGCTCACCTCAACCTCAAACTCTTGAGCTCAAGTGATTCTCTTGCCTCAGCCTCCCAAGTAGCTGGGAGTATAGGTGCCCACCACAAGATCTGGTTATTTTTCGGTTTCAGTTGTCATTGTTGTTTAGAAGGCCCAGGCTGAGCTCGAACCCACTAGCCTCGGTATACGTGGCTGGCACCTTAAACACTGAGCTATGGGCGCTGCCAAGGCAGAAACTGTCTTAGTTTTTGTACACCTGCTGGCCAGCACACTACAGTACATAGAGAAAAGAAGCTTGCAATGACTGGAATAATTTCCTTGATTGTTTTAAGATCTGAGTTTTCTTTCAGTCTGGATATTAACCAGTTAAATGATTGATTAATTTCAGATTCCCCAGGTCTCTTCTTTAAAATGGGGTGATATTCATTTCTTTTCCATACCTACTTTTCAAGTTTCCTCAACCTGAAACTCAATGGGGCAAAATGTATTAAACACCTCATGCCAATGTTAGTAATTTTAATTATCATTCTTGAAAAAAATATTTCCATGCTAGTCTGGGGCAAAAGTATAGGTAAATAATTTATTTATAGGAAGAATTATAAAATTCTCTATTTGAGATTACAAATTCTCTTCTTGGATTTTTCTCTCCATGTTCAGGGTTTTTATGCTATCCTCATTCCTATAATTTCCTTTACCCAGACTCTCCCTTTGGAAAAAAACAACATTATTACCTCCTTCATATAAGTCAAATGAAAGAACTAGCATTTGTAACTATCTGTGTAGCTAAGCATTGTTTCAGGATATGTTACATAAGCCGTCTTATTTTACTTTCTCAACTTCCTTGTAAAGTAGTTTCTATGAACCTATTTTACAACGGAGAAAGCTGAAGCATAGAGAAGAGAAGAAATTTGCCAAAAGTCAACTGGAAAGGAAGTAGCAGATCCAGAACTAGAGCCTTAAGTGGTCTGGATGCATATCATTGAATATTCTCACTACCTGGCTGGTATTTCCAAATTGACATTTTGATTTATAATCTGTTTCGAGATTATCGTGTGGTTCTGTGAGCGAAGGAGCTATCATGTCCTCTGTCAAGATAGTGGGTGTGCATTATTCCAAGGGCACGCCTGCAAATCAAGGTAGCAACTCTCTCTGGCAGGCACCTTTGGCAGGGCTGATGTGTAGAACCAGGATACTAGCCAAGAATGCAGGAGGTGAGATTCACGACTGGGTGATGGAAAGAAACGGGTGTAAAAGAGCCAAGGCAAAGCTAACAGGCTTACTCCATCAGTTATAGTGCTCTGCACTCTCAAAACTGTGCTTTTGAAAATAGGAAAAATCAGGGGAAAAGTCTATTCAAATCTTCCCACTGAAAAGGATAAAAACTTGCACATAGCCAAATTAAAATTGACGTCATTCCAAATGCTTAATTCAGAAATAGCAAAATCTCTTTTAGAAGCTGTCAACTTTGACAGCAACATCTTTTGTTTATAAGAACGCATTAGTAAGGCCCTTGTTACTTTCCAAACCACGCTCTTGGTAAGTGTGTGAGATACATAGGACAGACATTAGAGAATTACACCCTGGAAGAGTCATCGAAGGCAATGAAACCAAACTTCTTCATTTATATTTCAGGGGTGTTGGAGCACAGGGAAAAGCAGGGAATTCTTCATGTAGTATTGGAAATCAGTGTGTTCAGGGTAGGACAGATGATAAACCCTAATACATGGCGGCTTAGCCCTTAAATGTGTCTCTTACTCATGAGAAATCTACTACAGGGTGGGCAGCTTTCTAGAGCAGCTCTCTTCTAAGATATTACTTTACAGAGGTTTGCAGTTACCATCTTATGGCTTTATCATCTCGACATGGGCCTTTCAGAGTCACTGTGATCGGTGGAGAATGTTAATGGGCTGCTAGGGCTAGTCACGGCAGGCAGCAGCTCAGAAATGACATGTGTAAATTCTGCTCACAGTTTGTCGGCCAGCACTAGTGATGCAGCACTTAGCAAGGGTCTAAGAAATGCAATATTACATGTGTCCAGAAAGCAGAGAGGAACCAGATATGGGCGAGCACCAGTAATTTATGCCACTGAAGTTCCAAAACCCAGGTTTGCTGGTGCTTATACCATTGTCCTTTAAGTTCTGTTTGTAATAGATCATGGAAATTGTGGAAGATCAACAGAACATTTCAGAAAATGTGAATATTTACCTTAATTCTAAATGTTTTTTTATTGATTTTAGAGGAATAGCTTGTTCCATTTAGTCTCATTTCTTCCAAATATAATTGACTACCTAATAGAAAAACTGCTGAGTTTCTAGGGGATGTCATCATTATTTTCCCTTTCAACACTTTAAGATCAGTATTATTGGCCCTTGTTTCAAGAGGAATGTTTCAGTTGCAAACTACAAAAAAAATTTTTTTTTTTTTTTGAGACAGAGCCTCAAGCTGTCACCCTGGATAGAGCACTGTGGCTTCACAGCTCACAGCAACCTCCAATTCCTGGGCTCAAGCGAGTCTCCTGCCTCTGCCTCCCAAGTAGCTGGGACCCCAGGCGCCCGCCACAATGCCTGGCCATTTTTTGGTTGCAGCTGTCATTGTTGTTTGGCAGGCCGGGCTGGATTCGAACCCGCCAGCTCAGGTGTACATGACTGGCGCCTTAGCCTGTTGAGCCACAGGCGCCGAGCCGCAAACTACAAAAAAATTAATAAATTATCTCAAGTTAAAAAAAGAAGCTAAAAAGGAGAAATTATATTAAAGAGAGGTGATGGAGACTCAAATAGGAAAAGTTATCAGGAAACCAAAATTCTGACAAACTAGACTTGGGCCCCATTTGGAATTTTGCAGCGGGTTGCTTAAAGACTGCTTTGTTCCTTTTGACCAACTCTTTGAAGGATTCTATTCTGGTTCTCAATCTCTCTCCAGCACTGTGCCCCACTCTCCACCACTGTCCACTTTCTGTGCCTTTAGTTTCTCAACTCTTTATCATTGCTACTTACAACTCAAAATCATTTGCCACTCTTCCCTACATGTGCACAGACCCCAATTACGGCTATTTGCTTCAGTTCTGGCCAGCCTCATCTCTTAACATAAGGATGCTCAGAAACAGATACCCCAAATGTGGCACTCTGCTGAACAGAAGAGGGTGACTCACTGTCTCCCTGACCTTGTCCCTCATCCTGTCTCTCAATCCTCTGCCTCTTCCAAAGCACAAGATAAAGTTGTTCTTTGAAGTTCCTTCATCTCCCTAAAGTCTGAACCCACCACAAAGGAAAACTCTTACCTCTAGGCCCCTTTCTGGGTTGTCGTTAACTGAAATCATATTGCAGAAAGAAGGACTGATGTCTGTCAACACACCTCTTGTTGCAAACCATTGTCTGCCCATGGGAACAACAGGCTTCGTTCCAGGACATTATATGTTCTTCAAACCCATTATATTCCCCCAAATCACCTGCTATCCCCCCTCCCATGGAATCATTCCCACTCTCTCGTCTGATTTCCCCTAAGAAAGAGGCATGTAGCCATCTCTGCCCCGTGGAGTGGTAGGCACTCTGTGATTTTCTCCCCCATGCATGGTGATAAATGTGTACATCTTTTCTCTTAATCTGACATATTTTTCATTATCAGTGAACTTTCAAAGGGCTAAGGGGAAGTTTTCTTGTGGTCCCTGTAACAGTTGCCAATTTTGAAATACTATTTATTTAGATCATTCTTGTGAACCAAGTCATGTAAACCTTGCATCACAGGTCCACTTACAGATCAGCTGTCCTCAGATGGGATGGCTACTGTGCATAAACCACGCCAGCCCTGGATAAAGGAACTCAGGAAGCAGTGGGCATGGACACTCTGCCTCCCCACTTGCCAGGGTGGAGCTGCTTACCACAGAAAGCGGGGTGAGCAGGGTATGTCTGCTCTTGTGCAAGGTCAGAGTGTCACTAAGTGTCAAGGTGGGACTTGACTCAACATTGCCTCATACCTCGATATCAAGCCAAATTAAGGAAAATATGAGAGGACAGCCTAGACCAGAACCCAGTAGCCCCTTTCCTCATTGCTGTTTACTCAGAAGATACACAAACCTCAATCAGCCACAGGTCTAGCTGAGTAGGAATCCCACAAATGTTTTATAAAATGTTTTGCTAAAGCTGAGTAAAGCATTTCATGGAACATTTGGAGGATGTTCCTGATTGAATCAGCCAAAGGCTAGAATAGAAAGAGTGACTAGATTAAAATAATAAATCAACACATTTCAGAATGGAGCACTGAACTTGGGGCACAGGAGCCATGTTGGGTCTGTTTAAATGGGAACCCTGCCAGGTTTCAATGCAAGAACGAATTTTACATTCCTTCTTTAAAAATGTGTGAATGTGGGTCACTATCAATACTGATGATTAAACTTTGTCACAAAATCCTTAAGGATGGTACATGAAACAGCTTCTCGTGCATTTCAGTTTCTACAACAATAAAATAAGACAACTTGGATTAAATTACCTCCTAGGGTCTTTACAACTATAAAATTCTAGCTCAACTTACAATTTTAACATGCAAATGCCTACATCTACTGATTACAACCTGAGGCAAGATCATTTTCCTCAGTATTTACTTTAAACAGCATCCAAGAATCCTTGGGTAGATTTTTTTTTTAAACTAAACTGTAGCACTTGTCCAGTAGAACTTTGTGTGACGATGGAAAGAGTTAATGTATGTCTAATACGATGGAAAGAGTTAATGTATGTCTAATACAATAGGCTCAGCCGCACATAAGCACTGGCCATTTAAAATGCAGCAAATACACTGGAGGAACTGGATTTTTACTTTTAATTATGTAAATGTAAATAACCACATGTGGCTACTGGCTGTCATATTGAACACTGTAAGACTAGAAACACATATTGTGCAAATAGCAAAGGGAAATTAAGAGGCAAGAATACTATATTACAGCAAGACTTGATACCTTACAAGCACTGGATTTCATTTCTGGTGTGGAACTATGAAGTCCTTGCTTTTTATGTAACAATCTATTCTGGGATGGCACAAGCCTTTCTAGAAGCATGAAAAGAGATCGATAATTTCTCAAGTTCTAGCACTGAGTCAGAATAGTAATGAACAGGCCTAAACAAATATCAAAACCTTGTTGAAAGAAAGTAGCACTGGTTCCCTACGATATGTCTCATCAGTGTGTGAGATACGTGTGTAAGATTCTTTGCAAAAGACAGGAGGAAGAAAAATGAGTAAGTATAAAAGTCTTTAGCAGTTTATAGGTTATAAAGTTGGGGGCTCTGAATTTCCAGTTCCAGTTTTATCATCAATTACTCTTTTCTATAATCTAAATTACTATTTTATATAAAATTCACCATCAATTTAATAATAGCTTCAGGAGAGAGGACAGAGGGTGGGGAGAAACACCGTGTCTCTAGCTAATTGACTCTAGCATTTATTACATGGTTACTATTTTTATTTTCAGTAGTAACGTTCAAATGTCTAAAACTTCTCCATGCACATAATCTAACAAATCTTATAAATTATTTTTAAGGATTTATAGCAGCGGTTCTCAACTTCTGGGTCACAACCCCTTTGGGGGTCTCCTGCATATCAGGTATTTACATTATGCTTCATAACAGTATCAAAATTATAGTTATGAAGTAGCAATGAAAATAATTTTATGGTTGGGGTCACCACAACATGAGGAACTGTATTAAAGGGTCATGGCATTAGGAAGGTTGTGAACCACTAATTTATAGGGAAAGGTATTTTTTATTCTCTAAACTCTGGATTTTTACTTACCAACTTCTTTAGAAGTAATGGTGTCATTGCACAGTTGCAAGCTTTTCTCTCCATTTCCTATTTGGTAAAACTCATACTTTCATTTGTTTGTTTTTCTCTGATTTAACTATATATTTCTTTTTTTTTTTTTAGACAGAGTCTCATTTTGTAGCCCTCGGTAGAGTGTCATGGCATCGCAGCTCACAGCAACCTCAAACTCTTGGGGTTATGCAATTCTCTTGCCTCAGCCTCCCAAGTAGCTGGGACTACAGGCACTGGCCACAATGCCTGGCTATTTTTTGTTGTAGATGTCATTGTTGTTTAGCAGGCCTGGGTCAGATTCGAACCCGCCAGCCTCAGTGTATGTGGCTGGCACCATAACCACTATGCACAGGCAGGGAGCCTAATTATATATTTCTAAAAGTTAAGTGAGATAGTTTTTATAGTATAGTAGCAAGATGTTTCTGACCAATGAACTTCCTGTGGCTGATTGATTATCTTTTACAGCAGAATGATCAAACACAAGATGGTCTTGGCGAATGTATATACCTGCTCTGGAGGATTTGATACCTTGCACTGATTTTAACTGTCTCACCATAGACTCCGTACCCAGTAAATAACTTTTTATTGAAACTGGTCTCCTACACTTAATGGAATTTTTTAAAGAAATGTGAATGGGAGTTTCCATTATAATTTTAAGTTAAGATATAATTGCTTATGCTAACAGGAAAAATTATCTATGTCAATGACTGGATGAATCCTTTGTATAGGACTTCCTCATAAACATACTGGACCAATGAATGGCTCTAGAGTAGCTCTTGGTTCTGTTTCATAACTCATAGTTGTTCCTTTGCTTTTCTTTTTCTTTCTTTCTTTCTTTTTTTTGGCTACTTTTCTATTTTCTGTTATTTTAAATCTGTGCATGTCTTACATTTGAAGAAATATAGTTGTTATGTTATTGAAGGCAAATATCTTTAGTAAGTTGGGTCACTTCTAAGATTGGGGGTATTTAACAATACCAATTATTACCCTTCCTCAAATAGTGGATCCTTATACTTCTAAAATACTGTGATTTTTAGAGACCTTACAAATTATCCATTTTTACCCATTTTATTTTGAACAAGGAAGATTAACCAGTTGGAGACATAATCAAGATCATAATTTTATATTTATATATCAAGACATTGCTTAAACAGAATGCCCAAAGAAGAAGGATTGCCCAGGTATATGATACTGCTCTTTTGCTCTGTATAATGTATTTTACCAAGTCCAGTTTTCTGTGTATAGTTTAGTACATGGATAAAACTCTGTTGAATGAGGAAAGATAACCTAAGATGTTACCACTACTGTTTGGGGGTTTAAATTCAATACGTTCCTTCTGGAAGGATGTTTGGAGAATACTTAGAGATCTAAAACTTGACCTGCCATTCGATCCTATAATTCCTTTACTAGGTATATACCCAGAAGACCAAAAATCACATTATAACAAAGACATCTGTACCAGAATGTTCATTGCAGCCCAATTCATAATTGCTAATTCATGGAAGAAACCCAAGTGCCCATCAATCCACAAATGGATTAATAAATTGTGGTACATGTACACCATGGAATATTACACAGCCTTAAAGAAAGATGGAGACTTTACCTCTTTCATGCTTACATGGATGGAGCTGGAACATATTCTTCTTAGCAAAGTATCTCAAGAATGGAAGAAAAAGTATCCAATGTACTCAGCCCTACTATGAAGCTAATTTATAGCTTTCATATGAAGGCTAAAACCCAATTATGGCACAAGAATACAGGGAAAA
>CAUYON010002595.1:0-10660 GCA_963573935.1 Arctocebus calabarensis | reverse complement strand
GTTAGATTTGTGACCTAAGATGTGATCAATTTTAGAGTATGTTCCATGGGCTGATGAGAAGAATGTGTATTCAATTTTATTAGGATGAAACGTTCTGTAGATGTCTGTTAAATCCAGATGTTGAATGGTTAAGTTTAAATCTAAAATTTCTTTACTTAGCTTCTATTGGAAGGTGTATCCAATACTGCTAAAGGAGTATTAAAATCTCCAACTACTATGGAGCTGGAAGAAATCAAGTTACTCATGTGTATTTGAGATTTCTTATAAAGTGAGGCGCATTGTGGTTGGGTTCATAAATATTAATAATTGAAATCTCATCATATTGAGTATTACCTTTAACAAATAAGAAATGTCCGTCTTTATCCTTCCTTATTTTTGTTGGTTTAAAGCCTATTGTATCTGCAAATAAGATTGCAACGACTACTTTTTTTCTGTTTTCCATTTGCCTGGAATATAGATGACCATCCCTTCACCTTGAGTCTATATTTATCTTTTAAGGTAAGGTGAGACTCTTGAATGCAGCATATATCTGGCCTGAGTTTTTGTATCCAGTCAGACAAGCTATGTCTCTTTAGAGGACAGTTTAAACCATTCGCTTAATTGAAACCAATGATAAATCTTGAGAAAATCTAGTGGACATTTTTAATCCTTTTCTCACTGTGTGAGTTGGACTTTGATAAAAAGTTTCTGGATGAGTTTACTTTTGCGTTTGGAGGATTACGCTGGTCATTACGCTGGAGAATAGGTCTGAGAATATCCTGGAGAGCTGGTTTAGTTACAGCAAATTTCTTCAACATGTGGATATCATTAAAGTATTTAATTTCTCCATCATAAATGAAACTCAGTTTGGCTGGATACAAGATCCTGGGTTGAAAGTTATTTTGTTTTAGGAGATTAAAAGCTGATGTCCATTCTCTTCTTGCTTTAAAGGTTTGATCAGAAAGATCTGCAGTTATTCTAATATTCTTCCCCTTGTAGGTTATAGATTTCTTACGTCTGGTTGCTTTCAAAATTTTCTCCTTCATATTAACTTTGCTGAACTTAATTATGATGTGCCTGGGAGATGTTTTATTCAGGTTGAGTCGTGCTGGGGTTCTGAAACTGTCTGCTATCTGAATTTCAGAATCTCTTGGCATGTCTGGAAAATTCTCTTTCATAATCTCATAGAGAAGAGACTCTGGGCCTTGTGACGCCATTTCATTTTCAGTATCCCTATAAGGCGAATGTTGGTTTTCTTCGAGTTATCCCAGAGCTGTCTGAGAGAAGGATCTGTTTTTGCCTTCCATTTCTCTATCTCTTTGTTGGTTTGGGAGCGTTTGATAGCTTTGTCTTCCATGTCAGAAATCCTTTCTTCTACTTGCTCCATTCAGTTGCTGAGGGATTCTAATTTGTTTCTCAGATCTTTGAGGGCTGTAATTTCTTGTCTCAACGTGTTGAAATGTTTGGTCATTTGCTCTTTGAATTCCTTGAATTCTTGAGACAATTTTTGAAATGCACCCAGAATTTCTAGATCCAACTTTTCCTCTATTTTATTGATCTTGTTTGCAATCCAAATTCTGAATTCGATTTCTGACATTTCAGTTATCTGTTTATGCATAGGATCTTCACTTGTGTCCGCCAAATTATTCCTTGGGGGGATTGACCTAGTCTGGTTGTTCATGTTTCCAGAGCTTTTCCGTTGATTCCGCCCCATGATTAATTTTACACCATTTGGCTAGATGAGTAGATAAGGACAATTTGGGCTGGGAGTTCTAGGAGTAGTGATTGACTAGTCCTTTGCTTAAAAGCTTGGACTGGTGTCTGTACCTTTTCCCTTAGAGTTTTGCCAAGGACTCGTAGAGAGCTACTGCTTGCGAAACTGGGGACCTTCTTGGTGTTGGTGGGGTTAAGTGGCTCTGTCTTATTTTCAGCTGGTCTTTGTCTTACCCTAGGGAATCTGTTACTCTGGATTGAAATTTGAGCCGTGAAGGAATACCAGAGTTATGTCACTGCACCCCCCACGGGCAACATTTGAAAAAGCCAAATCAAACCTTCCCACTACCACACACCCAGGGTACCATTTTGGAAAGTCCTCGAGTGATTAGTCCAGTTGAAGAGGTCCCAATCAATTGTCCTAGCCAGCACCGATCTCAAATGGAAGAGTTAAAAAGTCTCTGGCAAGTAGATAGCAAGGATCTGCTGGAAGCTCTAGTATAATTCCCTCCAGTGCTCTGTGAGCTCAGGAGGGCACCCCCCCAACAAGTAGATTAGTCTGTGAAGGTTACTATCTCCTTCCCCACCTTGCCCCTCTGTCACACCCAGTCGGTGGTAACAGTTGTGATCCAGTTTCCTCCAATGAGCAGATGCTCCAGAAGTTTGCGCCTGCCTGGGTCACAGTGAGGTCTGTGGCTCCACAACCAGTCTGCTCCTCCCTGTCACTGTTTGACAGGGGGAGGTGAGGCCTGACAACCTGGGTACTTGATAGGGGCTGGGGCGATTCACTCAGTTCCAGCCCTTTCCCTGATTGATGTTGCTGCTGGAACAGAACAAGTTCGCAGAGTTTATTTCTGTCAAGGCTATTTTCCCTGATCAGACTGGGGCTGCAAATAGGTCTGACTCAGTCTGTGAGTTTCAGCCCTTTGTCTCAGCTTTCATCCCCTGAGGGCCAGGTTAGTCTGAAGATAAGCAAAGCAGCCTCTCTGGGAGTATTCTGATTCCTGCGGTCTGTCCTGTCCGGTACTGCCCCAGGCATATCCTTCACATGCCTTGGTTGCCGGTCCGCTCTGCTGGTGGCTATCACCAGAGAAGCTGCCCACTTTCTCTGGCTGCCCAGAAGACTGGGAGTGTCTCCTCAAAACATCCCCAGGGGTGCAGCTCTATTGCTATTGTTCCCGGAGCTGGTTACCGTTTCATGCCTCAGGAGACCTTCCCTCCAGCCGGGTCTCCTCTCGGCTCACTCCCCTCTCACCACTCCCGAGCTGTAAAACCAGCACAGTTCAGCAACAGTCTGCACCCGTCTACAACTCTCGAGAAAATCTCCAAGAATCTGGACTCTGTGGGGGACAGGTCTCCAGACCTCGAGGTGAGAGTGGAGGGGAATACCAGGAACTCCAACTTGCAGGTAAAGAGTATATACAGTTTTATGCCTGGCTGGAGAACGCCACAGCACCCTAGTATGGGAAGGAGGTCTGTTTTTTAGAGGGTCTCTCCCTTGGGGTCGAGTGGGAGGACATCTGAACTCTAACTCGCTTGTTTGTATGGAGGTATGGAGTATATTGCAAACCTCTCTTATGGGGGAGGGGACTCCCGTCCGCTTGGTGTTGTGCTGTGTACCTTTTTGTTTGTGTCCTTGAGGTCTCAGGTCACCCCAGAAGGGTTGATGTGCACTCTTTGACCTTTTCTTTTGGCTCAGATCCAAACCATTGACTTTCTGTCCTTTAACTCTCCTTCTGGATGGGAACCCCTGCAGAAAGCAGGCTACAGATCGCCATGCTTAAAAAACTAAATTTTTAAAACTAAAAACTTAATTGTGGTATTAGTTCAAGAGTACTGCTAAGGTGAGAGATGTGAATTTATAGGCATACATTGCCAGATAGCCCATTATCAGGAATTCAAGCTTATATCCAAATATAAGATATGAAAACCTTTTTTCCCCCTCATTTACCAGCAAAGCAGCAACTTTATTTAAAGATACTACCTGTTTTGATTTGTTTTTTCTTGAGACAGAGCCTCAAGCTGTTGCCATGGGTAGAGTGCTGTGGCGTCACAGCTCACAGCAATCCCCAACTCTTGGGCTTAAACAATTGCCTTGACTCAGCCTCCCAGTAGCTGGGACTACAGGCATGAAAACCTCTTTGATACTTGGCATATTTATTTTACATTCAGATATGACTTTTCCTATTTAATTAGATTCAAACTATAAATTTTTAAACATTTTGTGAAAGTAATAAATGTTCTTTTTAGAAAATTTAGAAAATATTGGAAAAAAAGAAAGTGAAAATCACTCTCATTCTAACACCTAGAGATAACGTAAGATCTTCCAGTCCACTGATATGGACGTTATTATGTTTCTATACCTGCATTATTTATTTACTGAAACATTTATTAAGTAACTATTCATTTAGCATCTAAGGGCAAAACTATTCTGGGTGCTGAGGAAAGGTTTCTGCTCTCATTTAGCTTATATTCTAGTGAGGAAAGATAGATAATAACTGAATAAGCAAATAAACAAATACATGGCCAACTTTCAATAGTAATCAGTACTATTAATGAAAAATAAAGCAGACCAGTGAAATAATTACAAATGGCTTTATGTATTATCAAAAAGTTAAAATTGTATTTCAGATGGCAATGAGATTTATACATTGATTTTTGGGAAAATTTATTGTTTTATATATTTACAAACAATGTTTTCTTTGAAATCTATACTCTAATCAAAATTAAATTGATTAAAGCATGTTTAATAAGTATCAATAGAAGAACTACTAATCCTTATTTTTAAACTAAATGCATTAATCTTATATTCCATTTTAGAGTAAAAAAGATATTAATTACAGATCATGAAGCTTAACATTAAAGATGAGGCTTGGCGCCTGTAGCACCGGAGTTATGGTTCCAGCCATATACACTAAGGCTGGTGGGTTCGAACCTGGTCTCTGCCAGTTTAACAATGACAACTGCAACAACAACAAAAAGTAGCCCAGCAGTGTGGTGGGCACCTGTAGTTCCAGCAACTTGGGAGGCTGAGGCAAGAGAATCGCTTGAGTCTAAGAGTTTGAGGTTGCTATGAGCTGTGATGCCATGTTACTCTACTGAGGGTGCATAGTGACACTGTGTCTCAAAAATAAAATAAAATAAATAATAATAAAGATCAATTGGCAATTATGGAATTCAGATACAGTTTTATAATGAGCTAGTCATTCTGAGACAGAAGGTGTGTTACCTGTCTTGATTTTATTCATTATATGTAAACTATAATATATAATTATGTATGACATGCAAATAAATATAACACTTTTGATGGACATTTGTAAGTTAAAAGATACAGTTGTTATATTCTAAGAATTTTTGGTCTGATAGAATGATAGCCAAGCAAACTGACCATTTTAAGAAACTTAAAAGGTTGAAAATTAAGACAATGATGATAACAATAGTTACCTTATGCTAAATACTTAGCAAATGAGAAACACCACTGTTAATTATTCCCCAATCATATCTAATGTTTTTCATAATAGTTTAAATAAAAATAAGGAGAAATTGAATGGATCAGAGAAGAAGAAATGATTAAAAGAATGAAGATTAAATCCTATATTCTAGACATTTAAGCTATGCTTCTAGAGAAAGAGAAGACTAGGCATGACTTGAAAACATGAGTGGTTTTATGATAATAGAGGACTTAATAGGAGAAATTGGTGTTATATTGATGCAGGAAAGCTTTTGGCTATTTCATAATAATATTACCACAAACATACTGCCTTAAGCCATGCATTTTATTTTTTCACAGTTTCTGTGGGTCAGGAGTCTGTACGTGGTCGGGTTATCTGCTTAGCCTCAGCCAGGGCTAGAGTCTTACCTGGAATCCATTTCCCCACTCTCACAGCTGTTGGCAGCCTTCAGTTCGTCATGGTTGTAGTTAGCTTAGTTTTTGGATGCTTGTTTTCCTGAGGCCACCTACCGTTCCTAGCTGTAGGAACAAGGGTAATACCTGAATACCTGAAACTGGGTAATTTAAAAACAATGCAAGGTTATTTGGCTCATGATTCTGAAGGCTGAAAAGTCCAAGACAGTGGCACTGCCATCGTGTGAGGGTCATTCCATGGTGGAAGGCAAGAGGGGGAGGCTAGTGCACATGACAGAGAGATTAAGTCAGACTAAACTCATCGTTTTTATCAGGGACTCACTACCAAGATAATTAACCCAGTTACATAATAATAGCATTCATTCTTTCCTGCGAATGGAACCCTCATGCCCTAAACACCTTTTAAAGGCCCTATTCTTATTGGGGCCACTGTTATAATATCTGTAAAGTTTCAGCATGTGTTAAAACATTAGCACATTGGTGGGGACATTCAAGACATGGCACCTCCCAATGCAATTTTTAAAAGACAAAGGCTAAAGAGATTAGGAAAACGAAAATAGTGCCACTTTCTTCTTCTTCTTCTTCTTTTTTTTTCTTTTATTAAATCAAAGTTGTGTACATTAGTGCAATCAAGGGGTACAATGTGCTGGCTTCATATACAATCTGAAATGTTTTCATCAAACTGTTTAGCATACCCTTCATGGCATTTTCTTAGTTACTATATGAAGACATTTGTATTCTGCATTTAGTAAGTTCTGCCTGTACCCTTCTAAGATGCACCATAAGTGGCCCCACCAATTACCCACCCTCCACCCTAAACTCTGCCGTCCCCTTCCTTCCCATATTCTTGTGCTATAGATGGGTTATAGCCTTCATATGAAACCTTTAGATTAGCTTTATAGTAGGGCTGAGTACATTGGATACTTTTTCTTCCATTCTTGAGATACTTTGCTAAGAAGAATATGTTCCAGCTCCATCCATGTAAACATGAAAAAGGTAAAGTCTCCATCTTTCTTTAAGACTGCATAATATTCTATGGTATACATATATCACCTGGCTATTTTTTGTTGTAGTTGTTTAGCTGTTGTTTAGCTGGCTGGGGCTGGATTTGAACCCGCCACCTTTGGTGTATGTGGATGGTGCTGTAACCACTGTGCTATGGTCACTAAGCCTCTGTGAGACCTTCTAATGAATCATGGACCCTCAGAGGGATCTTGGGAACCCCAGAACCCCAGTAGCCAATCTTGACCTTGTTTTTGACCTTCAAGCATAGCAATTTCATACTACTGACTTACCAGAGGTGACCAGAAGATAGAGGACAGAGACTCACTGAGTGAATCCCAGATGCTAATGAACACCTACTGTATGCCAGGTGCTGGGGTAGTCTGCAAGATGAATGAGAAAGACTCAGTCACTGCCTAATCGTGGAGATAGACAATAAATGAGTACACACAAATGTAATCAAGATCAATTTATACATTATATAACAAAACAGAACATGAAAAAAATCACATACAATGGTGAGCTAAAAGGGACTAGAGATGGAGCTAGAGACAGAAAACCACTTTTAAGACTTCAGCAGAGGCCCAAAGGACACAGCATAGGAAAATTCCCTGGCAGAATCAGCCAGGTTGGTGAAAAGGCCTTGGGGCACCCCACAGTGTGGCTTTTGGAAAATGGTGACTAGAACAGCATGAGGGAGTGGTAGGGCTGACAGTTAAGCCAGGTGCAAACCCCGATGGCCCCTGTTAGTTGGGGCTGAGTGTTTTGGATTCAAACTAAGAACAACAACAAGTGTTTGAATAGCTCAAAGCCAGGAAGCCGACGTGATGGACTGACATTTTTCAAAGCTTCTTCTGCCTGTCTTTATTTGCCCAACAGACTGTGAAGGGAGAAGAGGTACAGGAGTCGGCAGACAGTGGTAGCAGAGGATGGGGACACAGGGAAGACCCCAAGGTGTATGTTTAGAAACTGCCTTCCAGGCTCGGTGCCCATAGCACAGTGGTTATGGCACCAGCCGCATACACCAAGGGTGGTGGATTTGAACTGGGCCTGGCCCAGCTACACAACTGCAACAAAAAAAAGCCAGGCGTTGTGGCAAGCACCTGCACTCTCAGCTACTTGGGAGGCTGAGGCAAGAGAAACGCTTAAGCACAAGAGTTTGAGGTTTCTGTGAGCTATGACACCATGGCGCTCTACCCAGGGCAACAAAGTGAGACTCTGTCTCAAAAAAAAAAAAAAAAGAAAGTGCCCTTCAATGAATGAATGCATGAAGAAAATACGGGGCTGGGTGCAGTGGCTCACTCCTATAATCCCAGCACTGTAGGTGGCTAAGGCAGGAGGCGTGCTTCGGTCCATGAGTTTGAGAACCACCCTGGGCAACATAGTGAAACCTCATCTCTACAAAAAATTGAAACAGTAGCTGGGCAAGGTGGTAAGAACCTGTAATCCCAGCTCCTCAGGAGGCTGAAGCAGGAGGATGTCTTGAGCCCAGGAGTTCCAAGCTGCAGAGTGCTATGATGACGCCACTGCACTCTAGTCTGCACCCCTCCCCAAAAAAAGGACCCTATCTCTTAAAAAAAAAAAAGCAAACTCTAGAGTATGAAGTAAAAAGAAAAAAGAAATTTACCTCCTCTCACCTGCAATCCCCCAGAAGTAACGACAATGACAACGAACATTTTATTACGCAGATATAAATGCACATATGGAAAAAAGTTTTATTTTAACCCAAGTGGAATCATACCACAAGCTCCCTTTGGCACCTTGATTTTGTCACTAAATAATAGGACATCGACAACTTCTCATCACGATGCTCTGAAAAATCTAGTTCATTCACTTTAATGTCTGCAGAGAATTCTGCTGAATGAATGGAGCACAGTGTTTTATTTTCCTATTGATGGGTATTTACATTATTTCACATTTTTCATATTATGACTGATGTTGGGATTTGGGACCAGACTATCTGGGGCCAGATCTCATCTCTATCACTTACAAACGGGGTGTATTTGTTGGTTATTCATCGCTGTGCAACAATTATCCCCCCCAAATTTAGCTGCTTTAAACAAAAAATACATATTATCTCACAGGTTTTGTGGGGAAGAAATTTGGGAGCTTAGCTGTGATTTAGGCTTAGGCTCTCACATGAGATGGCAGTGACATGTCAGCCAGGGCTGTAGCCATCTGGAGGCTTGACAGGGGCTGAAAATCTGTTTCCAGAGTGGCATCTTCACATGACTGTTGGCTGGAGGTTATGCTCCCTCCACACATGGGCTCTTCCACAGGCTGCTTGAGTGTCCTCATGACATGGCAGCTCATTTCCCCAAAGCAAGTGATGCAAGAAGGCAAAGAAGACTAAGTGCCTTTTATGACTTAGTCTCTGATTCAAACACCATTACATGCTTTATTCCATTCATTAGAAGCAAGTCATTAAGTCCAGCCTAGAATCAAGTGGAGACCAATTAGGCTCTACCCACCCACCCCTTTTTTTTTTGAGAGAGGGTATTGCTTTGTCTCCTGGGCTATAGTGCAGTGGTGTCATCATAGCTCACAGCAACCTCAAACTTCTGGGTTCAAGTGATCCTCCTGCCTCAGCTTCTCAAGTAGCTGGGACTACAACAAGCACATGCCACTAAACTTGGCCAATTTTTCTATTTTCGATAGAGACGGGGTCTTGCTATGTTGCTCAGGCTGATCTTGAACTCCTTGCCTTAAGAGATCCTCCCACCTTAGCCTCCCAAAGTGCTGGGATTATAGGCATGAGCCTCCACATCCTGCCAGATTGTACCTTTTGAAGGACTGCCACTCCTAGTTTGTTTTTTTTTTTTTTTCTATTTTTAGTTAAGACAGGGTCTCCCTCTTGCTCGGGTTGGTCTCAAACTCCTGAGCTCAAGCAAGGAATTTGTGGGCCTATTTTAACACCATTGTGTATGTGATGAAGTTACTTAACCTCCCTCATTTCTATTTCTCCATCTCAAAATAGAGATAAAGCTCGTTCTTGATGATTGAGGTTAATACAAGGCAAGCATGCAGAACAGCACTTGTCAGGGCGCAAACATTCAGAAGGTGGCAGTACTCTATTGTACCTGGCCTGGGTCCCTTGGGGATGTGAATAAATGTCACTTCAAGTAGCAAATTGTACCATTAATACTTTCTTAAATGGTTGAATCTCAGAGTATTTGGCTGACTCTGAGCTTCTTAACCTGGGCATCATTGGCCCCTAGCAAATCCAAGAATAGGAATTGGAGGTTCCACAGACATCTAAAGACTTCAGGCAAAATTGGGTATGTGTGTCACTTCCTAGGGGGAGGTCCAGAGCTTCTTTTGAAAGTCCCAAGTTATAGTCTGTGACTTTAAGAAGCTATGACTCACAGTGCAAAAGTGAGACCAGCTGTCGATATTTTTCTTTTCGATAGAGTCTCACCCTGTTGCTCTGGGTAGAGTACCATGGCATCATAGCTCACAGCAACCGCAAACTCTTAGGCTCGGGCAGCGCCTGTGGCGCATCGAGTAGGGCGCTGGCCCCATATACCGAAGGTGGCGGGTTCAAGCCTGGCCTCGGCTGAACTGCAAAAACAAAAAAATAGCCGGGTGCTGTGGCGGGCGCCTGTAGTCCCAGCTACTCGGGAGGCTGAGACAAGAGAATCGCTTAAGCCCAAGAGCTGGAGGTTGCTGTGAGCAGTGTGACACCACGGCACTCTACCCAGGGCGATAAAGTGAGACTCTGTCTCTACAAAAAAAAATAATAATAAAATAAAATAAAAATACCTGTCGGCAAAAGGAACCCCGACTGTAAGGATCAGGAGACGGGAAGGGCAGTACGTGACTCTGTCTATTGGGAATTGAACCGAGAATGGAAACTGAAAGTGAAAACCAAGAAAAGGCAATGGAAAAAGAAAGCACTGAAAAGAAAAAGGAAGTAGAAAAAAAGAAAAGATCTCGAGTTAAACAGGTGCTTGCAGATATTGCAAAGCAAGTAGACTTCTGGTTTGGGGATGCAAATCTTCCCAAGGACTGATTTCTTCGAGAGTAGATAGAAAAATCTAGAGATGGATATGTTGATATATCACTCCTGGTTTCCTTCAACAAAATGAAAAAATTAACTAC
>CAUYON010002594.1:0-15002 GCA_963573935.1 Arctocebus calabarensis | reverse complement strand
CAACTACAACTTGGACTTAACCTAACAAAAGCAAGCAATATAACCTAATCATCTGTACCTCATATTAAAAATAAATAGATAAATAAAAATAAATATATTTTTAAAACATATTAGCATCTTCAAAGAATCTATCAATTTAAAAACAAATGACATAAAAAACAGCACAATTTTTATTTTCCTAAATACTCTCTAAATATCAAAATAGAGGCTAGTCACACAATCAAAAATATAAGGATTGCTATTAGGAAGGATTTATTTAAATTGCCTGATTGTCCTGAATCTTTGAAACTCACATCCAAAATGTGAAGTTAAAGTCTCAAGGGAGCACCCACAGCACAGGTGTGGCTAGACTCCTGATTCTCATCCTTTCTGACTACACCTTAACATCACCATAACACTTCAGAAGCTGATAGTATCTACCATTTTTATAACACCCTAAAGGAAAAAAAATCTTAAATCTTCTCCTAATTAAACAAAACTAGAAGGATCAGCAAATTAGTGATCAATAAAACTCTACGTCTGTTAATAAATGGTATTTAACAAACATATGACCAAGTTGTCTAACATGTTTGTAGACAAGAAAAAACATCCTTGGCCCTGGAAAGTAGTTAAAGGATTGAATTATGTAATATTGACCAATTCAATAGATAAAATAAGAAAGGTTTTTTGATTTCAGTGTAAATGATATTAAAAATACAGTAAAATGTTCCCATTAAATTAAGAGCATCAATATTTTCCCAGCTTCTGAATATAAATGATGTATAATTTTATGAAGAGAATCTATTTCATGTTCTGAACATTTTATATAAATTATAAAAGCATATTTGAATGCCTCCTATATAAGATTCTATAAAATAGTAATAATACCTATCTATCACTTATTGTGGTTTAGAGTGAGGTATGACGTTAAGTGCTTTGTGCATCTCATTGTTTGATACTTTTGACCACCCTGTAGTGTAGATGCCATTAGCAATCCAGCTTTATAAATTATAAAATTAGGTCACAGAAAGAAAAAGTAATTGTCTACTTGATAGTTAGTAATGTAAATATCACTAACTCATCTCTCTAATGAATATGAAATGAGATGGAGTTTAAAACAGTCTATTAAAGGAGTAAAATATCACACATATTGTAAACACTATTTTAAAATATTTGAATATGGCTGAGTGTGAAGGGTCATCCCTATAATCCTAGCACTCTGGGAGGACAAGGCAATAGGGTATATTGAGCTCAGGAGTTCGAGACCAGCTTGAGAAAGGGCAAGACCCCATCTCTACTAAAAATGGAAAAAGTAGCCTGGCATTGTAGCAAGTGCCTGTAGTCTCAGCTTGAAAGGCTGTGGCAAGAGGACCACTTGAGCCCAAGAGGTTGAGGATGCTGTGAACTATGATACCGCAGTACTTTACTCAGGGCAACATAGTTAGATTCTGTGTCAAATAAAATAAATAAAATAGGAAAAGTAAATTTTATTACTTATTGTAACATGAGCTCAACAATGAAGTAAGATTTATTTTAATTTTCTTAGGTATATATTTTTGACCTCTAGTCTCATAATTTTGTTGTTTACTAGGCACATTTAACCAATGTTTTCTTTTTTCCCTATTTTCAAATTAATGAATATTTTATAACTATAATAATAAAAAATCTCATTGAAATTACCAAAATATTATGTTATCATTTAAAATATTGTATTTTTATCTTTCTGATATTTTACTCTGATACATAAAATATTTTATGTTCATTAGTATTATACAAAAATTTGGAATGTAATTCTACTCGAATTTAAGTCCCATGAGGCCACATCTTTTTTCTTTTTTTTTTTTTTGTCTTTTTTGATTAATTTTTTGTTCCTGTCTATAATAGCAGAAACTCAATAAATAATTTTTGAATAAATTTATTTATTCTTTCTTATTCAATTATTCTTTATTTTAAAATATTTAAAAAATGTTCTTTGCAATTACTGTCAATCTCTCTTATTCTTTTGAACTTTAGTAGCTTTTATTCCTTTTTCCTTATTTCAGTAGCATTGCCATAACCAAGTCATGATCTTCATCAATAATCTCACTGTATGTTTCTTTTTTATTAGATCTCTCATTTCTTTAAAATTTTTGCAGGATTTATTTTTTGCATTGGGGAAGGAGCTCAGTTCATACAACTTATGCTTTGTTTGTTCCTTTGATCTCTATTTCCACGTCACACCCCCTTTTTGCTAATAGTAACCGGTCTTTATATATGTAATGTATATATCATCTTGTATTTAACTTACCAAATGTGTAACTTTTATGTTTACAAATAAATTGTATGTTTATAATGCAATTTATATTTGTATTTCCTACGTTTATGAAAATGCAGGTCCATGTGTTAAAATCCACCCATCTTCATTGCTTACATCCTAACCACAGCCTGAGATGGTGGAATTGATTGTGTGATATCCTATCACTCTCTGCACTTTCCTCCTCTACCTTTGATATACAAAGATATTATATCAGTTTATCATTCCTAAAAATAATGCTGCATTTAAAATTATTAACAATTCTATATTTTATATGTGTATTTTATTATATATTCTATATACAGTATCATAATTACACAGCTTTTTTGTAAATTTTCTCTCTTTCCCTTCCCTCGTATAACTTGGTCTAATGTACTATTATTATAATCTATAAGTAACCTTTGAAGAGCTACAGGAATTTAGTGATATAACTTAATATTTACTAGGAGTTTCTCATTGAGATATAATTCTCCTTACTAAATCAAATAATCAATAACAATTGTCCTTTAATGATATGGAATACAACAAGATACATGTTCCTCTACCTTATAAAACAGGAGGGAAAAACAGTAAAAAGCTATAATTGAGTCATCAAGAAGAAAGAATTGAATTACACCTCTAGGAATACATTCAACTTCCTTGAGTCATGGCAGTGATGTCTACGTGTCTTAGACTCATATCCACTTTGAGCAATCCCCTGAACTTTCTTGTGTTCCACAGTCTGTGTCTGCAGGTTGAGAAAATAAAGCCTAATCAGGGAAAGAAAATTGCAGTATTAATTTATTCATATGTGTGAGAGTGCTCTCAAACTTATTGTAATCTTTTTTAAAAATGTCAAAGTAGCCAATTCTGATTTCTTTTATACCATAAGAACTAGTACATGGAGATAGTTTCTTTTAGTATGGGACCTTCACAAACAAAAATTTGGATCTGGAATAAAATGTTACTTGGGAATGGAGGTTGGGCTGTTAGAGGCTTACTGTGGGAATAAATTCCTATCTCTGTTGTACTGCTGTTTCAAAAGATTCCCTTCCACCATGTCTGGGATAGCTCTACTGAAATGGCTTCTGTGATTCATTCCTGGTCAGGTTCACGGGCACAAGCCTACTGATAATCAAGCAATGGATTCCTTTCCCACACAGCCTTATCTTTAATTCTCTTCTATCAGTACTGATACCAGAATAGAAAAACATGTTTGACCAAACAATATGCTACATTGAAATGAAAAAAAAAAAATCTGGTGAGAAAAGATGTTATGTAGACTTAAAGCTAACCTCTGGAGAGGGAGGAAACCTGCCACTGGATCTGTTTACTCAGGTATTATGGAGGCTAAATAACAATACAACCTAAAATAAAAAAGTGTATTTATTCATAAGCCAAATACAATGAGAATCCACAATTTCTATTTTTGCAAAAACATTATTCTATTTGCCACCAAGGTACTGTGCATTTGTTAGCAACATCCTTCTCAAACACTTCATTGATATTTTGAGCTGTCTATGCTGCATTGGGTCCTCAAAAACAAACAAAAACCCCTCATATTCAAAATTAACACAAATTTTTACTTATTTATGGTTTAACAAAAATTGCTCTCAAGAAAAGAACTTTAAAGATATTCATAAGCCAAAATGTGTGTTTGGGAAAGAAAAAGGATGCACCTTCACAGTAAAAGTAAAACAATCAGTGTCCAAGTGAAATGTTAAACATACCAACTGTCAAACTTACTACTTAAGGAAATCAGACATTTTATACTTAATAATTTAATATTTTTACATTTCAAAATTACTGCAAGAATACATTTCAAATTCTGTCACCACAAAAAAACATGTATTTGAGGTGATATATCGTTAGCTTAATTTAATTATTCCACATTATATTAATAATCATAACATCACTCCTTTGTATGCCATAAATACATATTACTATGATTTATCAATTTATAATTACAAAATTAAAATTTTAAAAATTCTGAGAAAGATCATTTTGACCATAGAATCAGATCACATAGCTTACTGGTTAAAAACATGGTGTTTGGTGGCAGACTGACTTGAGTTTGCCAATTCCTAATACTTTCTCTTTAAAAAGTTTAATATCTCTGTTCTGGAGTTACCTTATATAAAAAATGAAGATGAGAATAACACCTATCTAATAGGATTGTATTTAATATGAAATGAAATTTTTTTCAAAGGCAATGCTCTCAAAAGCTTACTAGACACAAATTTGCTTAATAAACATTTGCTTTTATTATTATTAAATGTGCCAGTACTGAAATTTACAATGGAATTTTAATTTAAAAAGTATTAAAAGTGAGAATACTCCATTGAAAAATTAATCTGCCTAATCTCCTTCCTTCCATTTCACCTTCCTTTAATTGTCTGTTGATCCTTTTAACTGTCTCCATATTAACTTGCGTCATAGTAAATGTTTTCTGTTTATTTAATAGTCATAATAAATTAATTTGCAATGATTACAGACTGATTCAAAAGGGAAAGGATTTAACTTTAAATTTTAAAGGCACTGTTTTAAAAAGAAGTGAGGGAAAGCTGAAATCCTGAATAATTTAAAATACAGTTAAAACAAAATTAACTATAAAAGGTGTGATAAGATCATTTAATAGCTGTTAATCTAAATAAATATGCTTTTAATCATCAAGTGGTATTTAATTAACCTGCAATAACTATCTTAATTAAATTTAAATTAAGTCATTATATGAAGCTTTATGTAAATTGTGCATGTTATATTTTCATACTACTTTGTACTTAGCTGAAGTATTTCAGATATGCTGAAATTAAGGTTAAAGACTTTTAAATTTAATTTTCTCATATATCCTTGCTGCAAATTTCATGTATAATCTTAGTTCACAAGTTTAAGTATCCTATTAATTGTGAGGCAGTCATCTACAAATTGACAACAATCCTAAAACACTTAAAAAATATGAAGAAAACAAGTCTAGAAATTCTGTGATGAATCACTCAACCTTACTGTCCTGCCAGATGGTTTGATGTGTAGATACATAAATATAGGCATCCTTTTGTTAATAGTCATAATCCAGTGTGATTTTTACTTAGTTGCTCAAACAGTTATGATACTTCAGTTTTATCTTTTGTTTTATGTGCTTCAAGGCCACAACCACTCATTTATTTCCTTAATGAGCTCGACTTCCATTTGTCAGAGAATGACATATTTAGGAATCAAGATGTGAGTGTTGGGTGTACTCATCGCTACTAGAGCTTTGATGTTTCTAGGCTTTCTTAATGGGTATGGCTTGGCAATCTATGTGTACTAGACCTGGCATATATATTTATACACAGATATATAGACACACATGTATATTTGTGAGTCTATTTATCTACCTATGTACTTAAGAAAAACACATGAGTTCATATTAATGCCTGAAATCTAAACCAAAACAACAGAAAAAAGCACTTTCCCTTTTTTGTTGTTGTTTTCCTTTTGCTTTTTAAGCTTTTTTCCTCACTTAGTGAAATAATCCATTATTAGCTTTTTAGTACCAAGAATTATTTTTGGTACCTTTAGTAAGTTGTCTAAGCCATGTTTACAAAAATTACCTAGATATAATTCTGCAGCATGTTTTTTTACATGTTCTTTAGGCTATTGCTTTGCTGCATTAGATTTCTATAGTCTGGTTGGTCATCTTTCAGTCTGCTAGAGAATATATGAGTAGCTGGTCTTTTTTGTTTTGTTTTTTAAGTACTATGGGGTACAACTTGCAAGTCATTGTTTATAAACAAATAGTTTAAGCAAATAATTTTTTTTTTTTTTGAGACATAACCTCAAGCTCTCACCCTGGATAGAGTGCTCTGGCATCACAGCTCACAGCAACCTCCAATTCCTGGGCTCAAGTGAGTCTCTTGCCTCCCTCGTTGCGCTGGGACTACAGGCGCCCACCGCAACACCTGGCTATTTTTTGGTTGCAGCCGTCAGTGTTGTTTGGCGGGCCCAGGCTGGATTCGAACCTGCCAGCTCAGGTGTACATGGCTGGCGCCTTAGCCTGTTGAGCCACAGGCACCGAGCCTAAGCAAATAATTTTTAATAGTAATATTTTGCCCTCAAAATTATAATAGGTAGACAGTGTTAAACAGTATCTCTTTATTAAAGTAATGAAATATAAAAGGCTAATATGTGTTAACA
Source organism: Arctocebus calabarensis (assembly GCA_963573935.1). Taxonomy (NCBI): domain Eukaryota; kingdom Metazoa; phylum Chordata; class Mammalia; order Primates; family Lorisidae; genus Arctocebus; species Arctocebus calabarensis. The sequence continues at coordinate 8,578 of CAUYON010002594.1, read as the reverse complement.
AAATTTAATTCATTGATAAGAAATTAAATTTTCTTTCTGGATATTGCAGGATTTTCTTCCTTTATCCTTCAAAATCATCAGTAAGTGGTTAAGTACTATACTTTTTCAATTTTGGGGGGATAATCCATTAATCCTCTTGATTTAAATATTGAAATATGTCTTCTACTTAAGAAATATTTTATTTCTGTGATTTTTTGTCTTTTCATAGCAGTATTCTTTTCTTGAATAATTTATAGTATGTCCCATCTTCTGGAATTTTTATAATATTATTCTGGAATGGTTTTCTCTAAATGTTTGTCTGATTTAATTATAAAGAAATTATGTTATGAGTAACTTAAATATTAGAATTTGTAAATCTAACTTTTTATAATAGGTGTTAAAACTATTGCTATTCATGGAATATGTATTCTGATTCATCAATAAGGTTTATTTCTTTTGAAATGGAATTTTTTCCAAATGCCTTTTTTACTGTAATTTATTCAGAGAAAGATGAAATTCTCATCCAATATTAAATAAGAGAGAGATTCTTATAATCCCTCTTTCCCTGTAAGGGTCATTTCTACAATTATTCTTAATTTACTCAAAAATGAAGGAGAATTCCTATTTTAATATGTCAAAGCTAAAAGTGTTCATGATGTAATATTGCATTAATGGCAAAGACTACTGAATCTGAAAGGCAAGAATTCAGCAAGCTCCATCTCCCCTTTGCACTGACTCAGAAACCAGCCTCTTACCTCAGGTGATCCACTTTACTCTTCTAATGTTTCCCTTCATCTCAGTGTACTATTTTAGTGTTTGATTTAGGGTGAAAAGCAAAAACTCTTCTTCTTAGAGTCTTAAGTTATTTTCTCAATTTACATTTACTCAAGAGAGATAAGTTAAAAACATCTGGCATTAGTTTAGATAGTAATAAAATTCTATGTTACTACCACTTTTCACCTTTTGTGTATGTATTCCTTTAGAACACTGGGGTGAATTGGGACTTATCCATAATGCCAGTAAAAATTTTATCAGTAATCTTCTATCTAAAAGCTTACAGAATAATGTCTACACATTTGAATCCAAACACAGTCAAAGAGGAAAGAAAATGCTAAATTTCCTGAAATTATATATTATACTCATATCATTACAAAGGTTCAGTTAAGGTCCTGTAAAATGTTTAATTTTGACAGGCTTCCTAAGTTAAATGCAATATACATGTATAACCTCAGAAATGTGAGCAAAATACTTGCTATATGGAATTATTTAATTTGGCCAATTAAAATCTTGATAATCCATATCAGAACCAATAAAGTAATATTTGTTAAAATTAACAAACCAGTATTGAAATTACATAAAATTGTTTCAATGACTACTGCTTCATAACAATTAAACCACATATTTTACATATAAAAATATTTATCCTACATACCTTATGGCAGAAAGAATATGCTTGACTACCCTTAAGTAGGAATTAATATCTAATTATAGTTTGAATTTTAGGGTTTTTTATTTAAAGATAGGCTAATATATGGATGACATATGTAGTAATTTTATCCCCACAAGACATATATATAATCATGTGCTATTTAACAAAAGGCTGTATTGTGAGATTTTTTATAATGGGTATCACTGACATTTTGGAATGAAACTCTTCCCATGCTCTTTGTTTGACTTAGAGTTTTTTTTTTTTTTTTGTAGTTTTTGGCCAGGGCTGGCTTTGAACCTGCCACCTCTGGTGTATGGGACTAGCACCCTACTCCTTTGGGCCACAGGCATTGCCCAACTTTGAGACTTTTGATAACTCTCCTAATAGTTCCATTAACAGGGCATGTTAACATTTCAAACAAGGTTAATGTCAATATTGTAAAGTCAATCTACATGAAAATCATAGGCAATTCCACAAATATCTGTGCATGTTACATATCACATGAAGTAAATTTCTATGGGACAAAAGTAAAAATGTCTATATCACTATGTGCTCCTGTGCTCCTCTTCCACCAGCACCACAGCTAAGATTGTAATTTCACACAGTCATCAGCCTGAAGTTGTGAGAGACTTACCGTCTATTGTCGAAGTGGTGAAATACATTTTGCAACTAAGTTCTCTTTGTTTTTTCTTTATCATCTTACCTATGACAGGGAGTCTTCCTTTGATTTACCTGACTTGGAACTCACTTGGGGTGGAAAAGCAATGGGCATTCCTTGAAAACACTTTGAGGCAAATGACAAGGCTGTGATCACTTGGAACAAAAGATTACATTTCAACCATTAAAGGGAAGAAAAAGCAAGGGGAAAATTTCCTTGGGAAATTTGGTCAGTCACATATTTCTGTGTATACGGGGGAATTTAGAAAGCCACGGATATGCCCAACACCAAACACATGGCCAGAAATCACCTGAGAAAACTACAGCACTTTCATCTCCAGAGAGTCACTCAGTTCAGTGCCAGCAGGAGATGACTGCTAGGGCAGAATTTCAGATGGTCTGGAGTGGTCCTCACTCCCCACTGCATCAACACAATGTGCAAAGACTGGGAAGAGTTTTTAATTGTCCTTTTATTTCCCTTTCTCTCTCTCTGTCTCTCTGTCTCTGTCTCTCTCTCTCTCTCTCTCTCATGTCTATCTGTCAAACACTAGATCAGTGGTTCTCAACCTTCCTAATGCCATGACTCTTTAATTCAGTTCCTCATGTTGTGCTGACCCCTGACCATAAAATTATTTTCATTGCTACTTTCTAACTGTAATTTTTGTACTGTTTTGAATTGTAATATAAATATCTGATATGCAAGATAGTGTTAGGTGACACCTGTGAAAGAGTCGTTTGCCCCACAAAGGGGTCTCGACCCACAGGTTGACCCACCTGCTGCACTAGATGCACCAAAAACTAAAGAGATTTCAGAGACCACATGTAACAAATCATGTAGACCTTACATAAAAGTTTAGAAAAGTCACTATATAAACACTTACAGTCCATAACAAGCAATAAAAACAAATCATGTAGAGGGAAAAATATGATTACTATAGTTATCACATTATAATATTCAAAATGTCCAGGTTTTACAAAAAAAATGTGACGCATGCAACAAGAAAGTATAATCCTTCAAAGGAAGAATTTTACAGAAGCAGCACAGACATTGGGTTGCTAGCAAAAGATTTTAAATCAATTATCTTAAATATACTCAGAACGCTAAAGAACTTGTAAAAATGCTGAAAACAATTTTAAAAATCAATAAAATTTGAAATAATAAAAATAAAACAAAAAAATTCTGGAGCTAAAAATTATAAAATCTAAAGTAAAAACTCACTAGAGGGTTTCAGGTTTGAGCAGGTAAAGAAATAATCAGTTAATTTGAAGAGCAGCAAATTGAAATTATTCAGTCTGAGGAACAGAAAGAAAAAACAGAGCTGATGAGACTGTGGTACACCACCACACCCACCAATAAATTCACAAGAGAAGTCACAGAACAGAAAAAGGGGATTGAAGAATACCATATTGGGAGAAATAATGGTCAACATTTTCCCAAATTTGAATAAAGACACAAATCTAAACAATCAAAGGCCCAAAGAAGTCCATGCAATTGACCCACACCAAGGGTCATATCACATTTAAATTGTTGAAGGTGAAACACAGAGAAAGAATCTTTTTTCATTTGTGAAGGAAAAAGATGATTTTTCAAATACTGAATAAAAGATCCTATCAACCAAGACTTCTATATCTTGTCAAATTATTCTTCAAAAAGGAAGGTAAAATCAAGAATAACCAAAAGCCAAACAAGTCAGTTGCTAGTTCTTTCTTATTGGAAATCTTTCAATAAACAAAAATTAGGCAGTATCCTGGCTCACATGTGGAAATAGGGAACTACAGTAAAGATAACTACGTAGATATAACTCTAAACTGTAATATGTAAAGCCTGTATTAGTGTGTTTTGTTTCTTCGTTCTTCCTTCATTTCCTAAATAATTAAAAAGACAAAAGTCCAAAAATTATAAATCTATATTGATGGGCACACAACATATAAAATATAATTTGTGGCAATAACAGCATAATGAGGAGGAGGAACATCCATGGATAGAAACAAGATTTTTCTATTTTTTGTATTCTATTAAAACTAAGTTGGTGTAAATTCTAAGTAGAGTCTGATAAATTTAAAATGCAAACTTTAATTTACATGATAACTATATTGCACATGACATTTCATTTTTTAAGGAAATTATATTAAGACAATGCCTTCATAAAAACTCCGATTTCAAAATTTATATTTATCCTAACATAGTTTTGCTCCTCTGCCTCTTCTTTGCCACTCTTGACTTTTACTTATTTTTTTAACCTTCTCCTTTTCTAATTCCTGTTGGAAACTCTTAACGTGGCACTTTTGTTTTCTTTTTTCATAATGTATTTAATCATCTCATCCTGCATTCACCTTGTCCAATTACTCTCATTGAAAGTAATGTCCAAAAAATAATCAAAAGAAGTAGACAATTTTGGCTTAGGACCCATGTCCATCTTTATTATATCTTTCCTCATAATCAGTTTAAGATGTCTGAGGATATTACTATTTTTAATAAAAATGTTATTCTGAGGTAATTATAAGTTGGCATACAATTTTAAGAAATAATACAGAGAAATCATATGTATTCTTTACCTAATTTCCCTAATAATCTTATAAAACTATAGTACAATATCACAACCTGAATTTGGACATTGTTATAGTCAAGCTACATAATGTTCTGTCACCATAATATTTCTCTTGTTGCTATATCATAGCCACATACACTTCCTTCTTGCCCACTTCCATTGTCTATGGAAAGCTGATAATCTCTTCTCCATTTTTATCATTTTTTCATTCAAAAATATTATGCAGAGTAAGTCACACAATCATACACCGTGTAAATTTCAAGATTATCTGTTTCATTCATTGCAATTTTCTTAATATTCATTCAGATTTATTAAGGCTTTATTCCTTGTTTATTGCAGAGTACTATAATGAGATAAGAATATACCACTGTTTAATTATTTAGCCATTGAATAACATGTGAACATTTACCAGTTCAGGACTATTATATGCAAATAAAAACATTATAACACACTTGTGCACAGGCTGTTGTGTGAATAGAAATTTGCATTTATCTAGAATAATATTCCAAAATGACAACTGCTGGGTAAAGAGTAATTGCATTTTTAGTTTTTTAACAAGTTCACAAATTATTTCTTAGAATAACTTTACCATTTTATGTCCTCAAGAGTAATACACGGTAGTCCGTCTATATTTGGTAGCTGTAGTTTCTCTTTCTACAGTTTCAGTTAGCTGTGGTCAACTGTGGTCTAAAATACCTAGTGGAAAATTCTAGAAATAAACAATTTATAAATTTTAAATTGCCTACCATTTGGAGAAGTGTGATAAAATCTCACACCATCTCCGCCTATCTCACTTAGGACATGAATTATTCCTTTGTTCACTGTATCTATGTTGTGTACATTACCTGCCTATTAGTCACTTAGTAGCTTTCTGAGTTATTAGATCTTAAAAACAGCACAATTGACCCCCAAACATCATGAGGGTTAGGGCTGCTGACCTATATTCACAGTCAAAAATCTGCATGTAACTTTTGACCCACCTTGAACAGAATCCTCTGTGAATGATGAGTGATCTAGTTTAGGGGTAGGTACATTATCATACTATTATTTTTTAACCATTCTATAGATGTGCCAAAATAACTCATGGTGTCTTTAATTTGAATTTCCCTGATCACTGGTGATGATCAATATCTTTTCCTTTTCCTTGAGTCTTCCTCTGTAATCTATGGATTAGTTAAAAGTGTGTCGTTCGGTGTCCAAGTTTTAGGGTGTTTTCCTGTTAAAAATTACTCATATGGCTTAAATAAGGGATATACCGCTAGAACATCTGCTGAAATATTTCTGCTACTGGCAACTGTGAAAACAAAAGTTGTGTGCGTGTGTTGTTTGCTAGTAAGTTAACAAAACATTTTTGTTCTCTTCAGTTTTGTGTGACGGTCATGTAATTGCCACTTCATTCATCCTTTGCACAAATTTGTGTTGACTTTCTCACAGGCCAAGGACAGATTAATATTAAAATAGTGTACGAAAAAGACTATGGTAAGTTGTATGCGGCCAAATTTAATGTTTCATTCTGTTTCAGAAATGGTTCAAAAAATGCTGTCTCTTTTGTCCTTTATTTAAAGCTATTTAAAATCCCATACAATGTAGCAGATAGCACTGCATATATTACTAAAAATGCACTTGCTAGAGGGACTCTAACTTCACAAGGTATCTTTACAGATTGAATATGTAGTGTCCAAAGTGCAAAACACTTTTTGAACACTGCTAGATAGCTGTGATTCGTGTCTGCAGTTACCTTCAAGGTGGCCTATGAGATTTTTAAAGTTTCAAATTATACTTGATGCTTAGCTGTTAGGAGGCTGTTTTGCGTTATGCCCTCTGACTTGGAACTCAAAAGAAACCGTTTTTAAGGTGGGCTATGTACTGAAGTAACACATAGTATTAATATTGCAATGCATTTATCATTTTTGAATACGTGTAGCACAAGTACTCACCTGTAATTATTTTCTGTAAGATCCAGGATCTTGTTATTACTCCATTGACATAAAGTTAACTCTATAACACACGAGTACATAGAACCTTCTCCTTAAATTGTCCATATCGCACTGATAGGAAAGTAGAATGATTATATATGATATAAACACAACCATTTCTAACTTCTAAAATTCATTTAGTGCTGTCTACAATCATGTTTTCAAAGTTAGTGTAGGTAGCAATAACTTTTAATTTGGATCTCACTGAGACTTGAAATCACATTTATATGGATTTCATTCAATATTTAATACATCGCTACTTTCATTCAAATACTTGTTAAGGACACAGTTCTAGTATAAATAATAATACAGTATAATGACAATCAATGATATAATCATAAAAATGTGATTTTTTTATATATACATATATATTTATATGTACTTTATTTCTATCATTATTGTACATACAAAATATTTCTATCATAATCTCAAAATTGCATGAGACTTCTAGTCCAAACAAGGAAGACTCCATATCAGGAGAACAATAATCTCTCTATTATTTTCTATTCTGGAATGAACATTTGCTTTGAGATGAGGAAGAAACTTTCTCTGCCTCTTCAAATTCTCCCCATGACCAAAATTTCAGTTTCCAACACCAGAGTATAGTAACTTCAAAATATTCTTAGGAAATTGTCTAAAGGACACTAAACAAAAATTGAAACATTTTTCATATGCTTTTAGTCATTCATGTAACATTTTTATGAGTCATCTCTTCAAATTATCACATTTAAAAAATTTAGCTTTATCATTAATTTGCATTAGTAATTTAGTATAATTTCATACGAGTTTTTGATATGTATGTATTGCAAATGATTTTCTTATTTTATGGCTTTTCTTTTAGCTTCAAAAGTGTTTTTAATAATCAGAAATTTTGCATTTTCCTAAAGTTCAATTTATCAATTACATGTATAACATTTTTATATCATAGTTGGAAAACAAATTTGTTTTTGCAAAATCTTGGTAATATTTTTTATGCTAGAATACATATAATTTAACTTTCATATCAATGACTGTTACGCATCTTGAGATATCATTATCTTTGTCTGTGTGTTTGTGTGTGTATGTTGGGTAAGAAGAAGGATAGAGGCTGATATTTTCCGTTTAAATATCCATTTGTTCCAAAACCAGTTATTGGAAACTCTTTCTCCTATTGTTAAAAAGCAAACAACCTTATTTCAGTTTCTGTAGTGAAAGAGCAAATATTATCAGACTGTCTGTTATGGGATACTGAAGAAAATATATGAAAAACCTTTTTTCAGATATGGGATGATAGATAGTGAAGAATTAGTATCCTTAGAACAGAAAAAAGCAAAAAGGGTATGCAGCATAATTGACTGGCTTTTCTAACTACTGGCAGATTTTGCATAATGGTACCGGAAAGAGAAGTTCAAGGAAGGCATAGTAGACTTGCTAAGATGAAGACAACATAGAACTAGATGAGTTAAGGTGGCTGGAATTTTGCAGGTAAAAATGCTGAAAAGGAGAGAGCTACATAGGAAAAGCACTCAAGAAATCTGCATATGGTTCTCTTGAGTCATTGGCTAAATGCCAATCCATGCATGGATTGGAAGATGGGACAAAAAATGATCTGCAAGCTAAAAAATTTCCAAGAGCTTATTATGGCTCAGAATTGTTTATGCTTCTACCAGGAGGAGTAGAATACTCAGTAATCACTGAAAGCACTTAGCAGAGACATCATATGGAGTACACCTTAAAAACGGGTATCTACAATTTCTCAAGTAAGGGATACTTTAAAACTACAAGAACAATGCTTAAAAATGTCCCTTAAAAGCACCAAACTAGTCTGTAAGAGAATTGACTGTCTGTTGAAAGGAGCCCCAGAATCTTTTTTTTTTTTTTTTTTTTGTAGAGACAGAGTCTCACTTTATCACCCTGGGTAGAGTGCCGTGGCGTCACACTGCTCACAGCAACCTCCAGCTCTTGGACTTAAGCGATTCTCTTGCCTCAGCCTCCCGAGTAGCTGGGAC
>CAUYON010002593.1:0-13926 GCA_963573935.1 Arctocebus calabarensis | reverse complement strand
ATGTCCCAACATAATAAAATCATTTCATTACAATTAACCAACAACTTTCATTAAAGCCCCTCATTCACCAGAATTGAAAACTCAGGACGTCAAGAGACTATTCCTCATCTTCATTTTAACCTTTAAATTACATTTTCTTTCTTTCTTTTTTTTTTTTTTGAGACAGCGCCTCAAGCTGTCACCCTGGATAGAGTGCCATGGCATCACAGCTCACAGCAACCTTCAATTCCTGGGCTCAAGCGAATCTCCTGCCTCTGCCTCCCAAGTAGCTGGGACTACAGGCGCCCACCACAACGCCCGGCCATTTTTTGGTTGCAGCCGTCGTTGTTGTTTGGCGGGCCCGGGCTGGATTCGAACCCGCCAGCTCAGGTGTACATGGCTGGCGCCTTAGCCCGTTGAGCCACAGGTTGAAATTAACATTTTGAAAGCAAAAGTAAGATGCATGATTCATTTTTGAATATGGGAAATAACACCAGATAAAAATATAATCAAAATACTTCATAAAATTATCCTATGTTCTCTTATAAACACTGTAAATTAAAGTCATTTAAAATTTAAAAATTAGGAAGTTAAGATTACCTATGAACATTTAAGGATTCAAATTAAGCTTAACATTATATTAAAAGCCAATGTGTTGAATCTAAAACATCTGGAGAAAATATAAAATAAATTCTTAATAAAATAACATATGCATCATAGGAGTATTTTAAGAGATACTACTTATATTAAACTTTTACTTCCTTAGTCTTTTATATGATAAAACAGTGTTCTAATATTAAGGGTAATTAAAACTATATATGATAGTTCTTTCCTCTTTTACAGGCATTAAAAAAATAATCTGCCATTATTTAAGAAGAATGAGTTAAAGTTCAGACTTGCAACAACTCTGTAGACTTTCTCCTCTCTTCCACCTCTCTCCCTCCCCTTTACTGGGCTAAACTTTCACATCACACATCCTTCAAGAGCAGGGTATAGAGGGCAGAGTAGATAGACAAGGTTGTACCTTTAGTGAGGCTTAGTATTTTTTTTAACATAAAATGGGGATTTTGCAAACACATACAGACATTGAGAATAATGGGGATCAGTTTTCCAACTGCCCAAGAAGAAAGTTAAAAAATATGGAAAGGAGAGCAGTTAGATATCAGATTGGAAGCAGACTGGGGGTGTTGGTATAACAGACTGTGAGTGTGAGCATGTATGCACATGTGTATATTCACATATATCCTAACTCTGTGTGCTAACAGTAGTGGCAGCTCAGTAGGAATGAGCTCACCTAGCACACAATTCTTGATTTCTGAAAACAATTTTCCAATACAAGGAACCAGAGCTCCTTGGGAAAATGTCTACCTTCAGAGCGAAGGCAGAGAAAATACAAGATAACCCTGGAAAATCTTTGAATAAGAAAGTAAAGAAGTGGTTTTAGAGTGATGAGTTCTATCAGAAGGACACAGAATACAGCTTGAAGAATTTCTAATGACCAGTCTGGGACAGAGCTCACTTACTGCTAGAACCAGTAAGGAAAAGTCTAATAGGAATAAGATATGGTACATCTTCATCATTCACGGATTCTATTTCCAGAGTTGTCTGCTCACTAACATTTATTTGTGACCCTAAAATCAACACTTACAAAGCTTTCAGTCACATGCAAACCAACCAAAAAATCTGAGTCATTCAACACTCACTTTCCCAGCTAAGGTGAGACAAGGTGAAATTCTGCCTTATTTCAGCTCTCGTATTATAAACAAGTGTCCTTTCGAAATACATTGTCACCTTTTTCAGATCAGATTTTTGTGCTTTTTGTTGGTGATCTTGTTGCTAAAAATGGCCTCAAGTGTAGAGCTGCAGGGCAGACGAGGGTTCCCAAGTGCAAGAGGCTGTGGCCTGGCAGGTCAGGCACCCTTGCAATTCAGCTGGCCGTGAGTTCAACATTAAAGAATTAATAACATGTGTTAAATAAGAGGTCTTTACAGAGAAAGACACATTAAAAAAGGGTTGTGTATGAATAGGTTGATGACTACGCTGTGAGAGAAAACCAACCTGTACCTCCTTCCCAAGAAGCAGTGTTCAGCATTGGCTAAATCAGTGACCAAGGCAACTTCATAGCAGATAACTGCCGCGAATAATAGCACATAACTCCTCGAAATATCGTGAATAATAGGATATAACTGCCACAAAATAGCTCCTCCTCACAAAGCACTTATAAATTACTTATTGATTGATAATTGTATTATACTTTTTAACTTTAAATGCAGAACCCTGGGCTCAGCGCCTGTGGCTCAAGCAGCTAAGGCACCAGCCACATACACCTGAGCTGGCGGGTTCGAATCCAGCCTAGGTCTGCCAAACAATGACGGCTACAACCAAAAGATAGCCGGGCGTTGTGGCAGGCACCTGTAGTCCCAGCTACTTAGGAGGTTGAGGCAGGAGAATCACTTGAGCCCAGATGTTGGAGGTTGCTGTGAGCTGTGATGCCATGGCACTCTACCCAGGGCAACAGCTTGAGGCTCAAAAAAAAAAAAAAGTGCAGAACCCTGGCAAATACAATCTTATCCCATCAAGAAAAGTTAGCCCATGCCAGATATGGTGGCTCACCCCTGTAATCCTAGCACTCTGGGATGAGGCCACTGCACTCTAGCCCAAGTGACTGAGTGAAACCCTGTCTCCAAAAAAAATTAAGAAAAAAGAAGTTAGCCTAACAGGCAATAAGGTAATTAATACTTCATTTTAATAGCATTTCAGTGGCAGCCTATAAAAGTGCATAAATCAGGACACATAATAAACCCAAACTGAGGGATAGTCTCTGAAGTTCATGGCTTATACTTTTCAAAAAGAGCAAGGTCAGGAACGATAAGAAACTGATTCAAACTACAGTAAACTAAAGGACGCAAAAGCTAAATATATATGATCTGGGACTGATTCTTGGACATAACGGGCATTTCTGGGATAATCAGCAAAAACTGACGGTAGCATCACCTCAGTGTTAATTCCCCAATGTTGATGGTTGTCCTGTGGTCATGTAGAAGATGTCTTTGTACTTAGGAAACATGCTTGGTCTTATTAGGGGACAGTCAGGTATCATACGCTTGGCGTCTCAGAAATGTTAGTTATGATGGGCTTAGGGTACATTGGAGTTCTGGGTGATACTTCTGCAGCTTTTATGAAAATTCAAAATTATTTCAAAAATCCAAAGTTTAAAAAAAGCTGTTAGAAGAGAAGTTGTTAAATCCATAAATTTGCAACCAAATACCTAATTGGTATGCTGCAGGATATATTTTAGATCAGTTTCTTGGTGTCATTTATAACTGTGTCATTATAAAATCAAAGATGCAGTAAAAAACCCGATGAAAGAGACATGATGAAATAATCATAGTAATTATCATTTTTAATCATTTAATACTAATTTGTAAAATTTCTTTCTTATAAGTTCAACTGTAAGAGCAAGCTGACACTAAGACCAAGAATCGCCTTACACAATAATAAAGTAGGACTAAAATTCAACACAAAGCACTAAAATTCAAGAGAACGTAAGGTAGGCTATACAGAGAGCTCGCTTTTAAAAGAACAGCTAATAACAAGGATGGATTCTTTGCTTCTTCAGATGCACGGGGAGGGCAGCACAGGTGGCCCCCCACCCAGGCCCCTTGGTCCAGGGGTTACAGGGCACTCCAGTCACAACCAGCTGTGCTACAACAAATGTGATGCTCCCAACAGCCTTAAAAACCTTTAGTCAGGCTCAGCGCCCATAGCTCAGTGGATAGGGTGCTGGTCACATACACCGGGGCTGGCAGGTTAAAACCCTGGCCTGGGCCTGCTAAACAATGATGACAACCACAACAACAACAACAACAAAAAAAAATAGCTGGACGTTGTGGCAGGTGTCTACAGTCCCAGCTACTTGGGAGGCTGAGGCAAGAGAATTGCTTAAGCCCAAGAGTCTGAGGTTGCGGTAAGCTGTGATGTCACGGCACTCTACTGAGGGTGACAGTGATGCTCTGTCTCAAAAAAAAGAAAAAGAAAACACCTTTACTCAATGTTTCAGAAAATCTCAGATGTGCGGTGTGACTGGATTCCTGAGGACACTGATAAAGGACCAGGCTTATCAGCGACTGAATCGGTTTCAGCTAGGGTGAGAATAATTTATTCTTCTCCAAACCTCACAGCCCACACCATGATATAAGGGCAGTAGGTATTGATATATTCCTATTTTTTGACCATGAGTCAAACTTCAGTTTCAGCATGTGCGCATGTTTTATACTGGTTCACGAAAGACACCTGCAATTGGACATATCTATCAGACTAAGGTCTTCACTTGGAAGAACAAAACTCTAAATGAGTGTCAATTTCAGCGAGCCTGAAAGGCACGGTCATTTCCAAGTGGGCAGAGGGAGGAATTTACCAGGAGTTTATTTTCCAGTAAGAAATGGTGAGAAATGTATTCCAGTCTGGAGAGGCGTCTGCGAGCACCTGCCACACTGAAGGACCCCCTTTCCACGGCTTCTTGTGTGGAAGCTGCAGGGTTTTCGCCCTGAGACCTGATATCCCCAAATAAGCTGAGTGGACCAGGGAAGGAAGCTGGACTTACAGCCACGTGTGGCCGGGGACACCCTGTGTGAGCAAAGATTGGCCAACCACTTGACGTTGTTTCCCCCAGAATGTTTGTATTTGACACATACCGAGTGATAATTACACAGGGAATATAAGATCTGGGTGAGAGACAAAAGTAAGGAGAAAGAAGCAAGCCGGGAGCCACGAGTGAGCTGGCAGAGCCACGTGGGTCACGGTGGCCCGGCGGCAGGGGCCCCTGCTCGCTTCTAAAGCTTTATGCTAACACCCCAATATCTCAGGTAGCTTGAACTGCTTCTGTCCTTTACATCCTGCAAGCACCTAGACTATCAGGCGTCCTCAAACTTTTTAAAGAGGGGGCCAATTCACTGTCCCCCAGACCATTGGAGGGCCGGACTATAGTTTAAAAAAAAAACTATGAACAAATTCCTATGCACCCTGCACATATCTTATTTTGAAGTAAAAAACAAAACAGGAACAAATACAATTCACACCAACGCATGTGGCCCGCGGGCCGTAGTTTGAGGACCCCTGAGTCCTAGATCATGCCTTTTGCTCTTGTCTTAGATTATTGAAACAAACTTAAAATAAAAGGATACATTTAAAAAGATATGCCAACAGGGGGGCTGAGCAAGAGAGGAAGGCCCAGCTAGCAGGAACGCCACCCGGCAGCCAGCCAGTCCGCAGCACTCTCCACCGGTATCCTTGCAAATGTCAGACTCACCCACGGGGTCTCAGGATCGGTGTCTGCTCCTGTAGGAAGTGCCCACAGGCCCTCCAGAAGGACGTGGGGGTTCCCCCTCTGTGCTGTCCTGCATAGCTGTCTACCTGCCTGTTCTTTTTAGGAGACTGCAAACACTTTGAGTGCAGGACCACGGTATATCTGCCTGATTGCCTTCAGCTCCCAGCTTTCATCCTGACCGTAACAGACACTCAAAAAATACTCTTGCAATGTATTTATATACCAACATGCTTTATTATATCATTATAGTAATTTGTACTAAAATAATATCCATATGCTTGTGAGAAAATGTAGTCTATTCGAAAGATGCACAGCTTTCTCCTGGGGAGTGAGTTAGTATTAAAGCATAAGTAATAAAATGAAGGGTAGTCCACAGCAGTGGAATTACCAAAAACAGAAAAATGATATAGAAAGGACAGAACAGATGATCTTTGTTTTTTTTTTTTTTTTTTTTTAAAGACAGAGTCTCACTTTCTTGGCCTTGATAGAATGCCGTGGAGTCAAAGCTCACCTCAGACTCTTGGGCTTACATGATTCTCTTGCCTGAACCTCCCAAGTAGCTGGGACTACAGGTGCCCGCCACAATGCCCGGCTATTTTTTAGAGACAGGGTCTTGCTCTTACTCAGGCTAGTCTCGAACCTGCAAGCTCACGCAATCCACCAGCCTCGGCCTCCCAAGTGCTAGGATTACAGGCGTGAGCCACCGTGCCCAGCCTCAATGATCTTTTTTTAACATACAGTTCTTTAAAGCTAAAGAATACTTAGTGAATTTAGCTAAGATTGAACCGAAAAGTCCAAAAAAGAAAAATCAAAATACTAATAGGAGAAGAAGCAAATATACAACATTTTGTTTATCCAGGAAAGAGGCATTTTGTGTGCTGAGATTTTTAGATATCTGAGCAAAAATATTCTACCTCTTTGAATAAGAAAACTTTAAATATTTTTGTTGTTTGGACTGGCATAATTAGGCAATCCATAGCATAATTTGACATTATTCTCAAACTTCAAAGTCATAATTATGAATACTAATTTAGATATGCTAATTAACTTTTGCATATTTTAACCTCTCATTTATTTTCTGATTTGTCTTATCAGGTTGCAAGAAAATTCTTTGTCCATGACAGATCGTTTGTCTGTTTGACCTTTTATCTACTAACATTCTGCTTCCACATCAGCTTTGCTCTGATACTCTCTTCTAAAAAGCCCTTCTAAAAGTAAACGTGAGCTATTAATGTTCTTCTTTTGTGAGCTGTGATGCGACAGCACTCTATCCAGGGTGATAGTTTAAAATTTTTTTTTAAATTTAAACTGGAGGTGGGCTGGGGAGTAGTACTTGTTTTATTATTAGACAAAACAGATTACTTATTATTACTGTGAAGCAGTTGATTAAATTTTATTGCCTGAAAATTTCTACCTAGATATACATTATAAACATTAAATAATAAACAAGCATACTGACCCCACTTAATACATTTCACAATATTTTGAAATGAACAGCCTCAGACATAGTATCTCTTCCAATAGAAAAAAATTATCTGAAGTTAAGCAGCCCGTGCAGTTTATTTTCCTTCTTATGTTTAGATTCAACTAAAACACATACTTTTTAAAAAATGTATTAAGGTGAAAGTCACAGAACATAAAATTAACTATTTTAAAGTGAACAGTTCAGTGGTATTTAGTTCAGTCACGATGTTGTGCAACCACCATCTCTATCTACTTTCAAAATGTAAAATTAAAAAAATAAGCATTTATTTTCAGAAATAGGATTGGAGGCCAGGTGCAATGGCTCCTGCCTATTATTCTAGTGCTTTGGGAGGCCAAGGCAGGAGGATCAGTTGAGCCCAAGAATTCAAGGTAAGCCTCAGCAATTTAGCAAGACCTCATCTCTACAAAAAAAATTTTTTTTGTTTTCGAGACAGAGTCTCAAGCTATCACCCTGGATAGAGTGCTGTGGCATCACAGCTCACAGCAACCTCCAATTCCTGGGCTCAAGTTAGTCTCTTGCCTCTGCCTCCCAAGTGGCTGGGACTACAGGCGCCTGCCACAATGCCCGGTCATTTTTCTGTGGTTGCAGCCGTCATCATTGTTTGGCGGCCCCAGGCTGGATTCGAACCCACCAGCTCAGGTGTACATGGCTAGCGCCTTAGCCCGTTGAGCTACAGGCACCGAGCCCCCCAAAATTTTTAAGAATTAGCCAGGCATGGTGGCCTGTGCCTATTGCCCTAGGAGGCTAAAGTGGGAGGATTGCTTGAGCCCAGAAATTCAAGGTTATAGTGAGCTATGATTGTGCCACTGCACTCTAGCCTGGACATAAAAGCAAGACCCCATCTCTGAAAAAAGAAAAAAGGATTAGAATTCACTTTTATTTTATTTTTATATACTTTCTAAGTTTTCTATATGTTGTCTATGGCTATACCATCCTAAATGTGCCTAATTTTGTCTGATCTATATAAATATATTTATTATATTTAAAAAATACTGCAGTTTTAAAAGGATGCAGAAATCTGTCATCTCACGGGAGAAGTCTTCCCTGGCTCAGGTGGCTAACTTAGGAATTCCTTCCTTCTCTTCCTTCTGTCCTTAGAATGTACATACTTCCATTTTAACACACTAACATATTATATCATATCTATTTTCCTTTCTGCCTCCTTTTGAGGGCCACAACTGTGGCTTTTCATGTATGAATATTGAGTTCTTGGTTCTGTAGTAGTTGCTCAGTAAAGATATTTGTGGAAGCAAGAGAGGAGAAAGAGAGAAATTTGCTCAAGGTAGCTATTGCCAGCCATCTATCTCAATAATTAAATGATATTTGGGAACCCATCTAGTTCTTTCCTAAAGACCTTAGATAATGCCAATTTTTTATATATGGGTAGAATTTGAGGGTGAAGTAATTGAACAGGCAGATAAAGGCAGCTTACGCAGACTAAAGTCAAAGCAGGCAAAGAATTCACATTGAGCACAAAGAGACCCAGAAATGGAAACAACCAGGGTACAAGGTCACTGTTGTATAAAAGGCTGGGATTTTTATTGATAAAATATAAAATAATGTGATACTGCCAAAATACAGGGTGCTTTTCCTAACACCCAGGCAGAAGCAAGGCTTTACCTGTGAGGGCTGAGGGAAGCCCTCAGGGGTGAGGTGGTATAAGGGAAATGGGGGTACATCGGAGGGTAACTGTAGCTGACAGAGGCCAGGAAGCAGATACTCTGACTAGAACACAGAAGCCTCTATGTTAATTACACGTTTTATTTTCTGCACTGTAAAATACTTTGACATCTTAAGAAGCTTGCTGGCCTGAGAGCAACTGCCCTCCCAATTCTCGGAAATAGCAAAAAGGCTTAGCCCAGTAGGAGCACGCTTTCATAGAGAACCAACCAACCCCAAGTCTGCACCGCCAATTACCTCCTTGTCTAACTCACATACCAGGCCAAGACTCCTCCTGCCCTAAATCGGCCAGGGCCAGGGCCAGGCCCCGGGCAGAGACCACCGCTACAGCCCAGAGTCCCTGACATTATTCAAACCAGCCAGTCCCAAGCTGTCTCCCGGGACCCTCTGATAACGCTCTGGTCTAGGCTCTGGCCCTCACCCCCAAGGCTCTGCATGGCAGGTGTGCCCTTCCCTTGAAAAATATAAGTAACAATTTTTTCTCTCTTGGCAGTAACCTCATCACATCATCACTCAGTCATCTCTATACATTAAAATCCTATGGGTACAGATCATTGAATAGCTTCCTTTAACATCTCTTCATGAAATTCCTTGATTCCCTCCTTTTATAAGTACTTGAAATACACTTGGCTTTCCATGTCTGTGAGTTCCACATCCATGATTCAACCAGCTACAGATGGAAAACATTTGGGGAAAAGTCAGATGCAGGGCATTGTACTGACCATGTACAGGCTTTTTCTCCTGTCATTATTCAGTACGGGGTAACAGTGTTTATGTAGCATCTACATTATATTAGGTATTATAAGTAATCTAGACGTGATTTAAAGTATACAAGAGGATTCTGAGATCCTTGATTGCTGAAAGAAAGGAAAGAAAGCAAGAGAGAGAGAGAAGGAAGGAGGGAAGGAGAGAGGGATGCAGGGAGGGAAGGGAGAGGGAAAGAAGAGAGAGAGGAAGGATGTGAGTACGTAATATGCAAATACTACACCATCCTGTATCAGGGACGTGAGTATCCACAGGGCGTCCCGGAATCATGGGGTCGGGGGACAACTATATTTAATTGTTCCTTCACTTCTTATCTTTTGATTCTAATTATTTGAATACTTTTAAGCCTTCTAGCGTATCAAAAACCGATGAAAACGTGATCATCCTGCAGTGAAAACCTGAATAACTTCCTTTCTGGCCTGTAAGACTTGCACCATCCTGAGGCTGCGACTCAAGTCTCAGAGCCGCTGAGGAGCCGGGGAGGCTGTGGTGCCCTGGGAGGGGAGAGAGAAGTGGGGACCCAGAGCTGCAGCCCGGTTCCCCAGAGGCCTCCCTGCAGACTTGGGTGTGGCAGCTGTGCATGAGTCGGATCACACAGTAAGAAGAAAAAAAGCAAAGATAGGAAGAGAAACAGAGAAGAGGATGAAAACCCAACTTGATATTGCTGGAATCTGGTGGACAGTAACAAACTTCGGCGTAATTTCAGGAACCGTAGCCATGGAAATGGATAAAGGAATCTATATACATGCACCGGGAGCCCCACGTAAAGAAGCTGATGAGGCCCCAGCCCTCCAGAGCGGTTTACAGTTGTCAAATTGTCTGATTCCAAGATTGCCCTGAAATCTGGCGATGGAAAATATCTTGGTATAAGTTCAGATGGACTTGTCGTTGAGCGGTCAGACACAACTGGACCAAGAGAACAGTGGGAACCAGTCTTGCAAGATGGAAAAATGACTTTACTGGCCTCAAATAGCTGCTTTATTCGATGAGGCAGGTGACATAGAAGCAAAAAAGTAAACAGCAGGAGAAGAAGAAATGATAAAGAGTCATCCTGTGCTAAAAGGGAAACCAAGAAGAAAGACGACATCCCAGAAGAAGACAAAGGCAATGTAAAGCGGTGTGAAATCAATTACGGAAAGAAATTTCAGCGCTTCCAAGACGGCAAATTTAAAATAAGTAAGGAAGACAGTAAAATTCTTAAAAAGGCTCAGAAAGATAGATTTTTGCATGAGACCTTTCTAGATAGGAGAGCCAAACTGAATGCCAACAGCTACTGCAAATGACCGAGAGTTTTGTTTCTGCCCTTTTTGTTTTTTTCTGAATAAAATATTAGAAGTGCAAAAAAAAGAAAAAAGAAAAAGACTTGTACCATCCTGTGCATGTTCTGGGTATATAGCAGGTAAAAACATTTCCATATTTGTTATCTGGGGGGCCTCAAACTATTTTTAGTTAGGCTTTCTTCATATAAAAAAAATGAAACCAAATTTGCCTGTTGTATACAACATGGTCAAAATATAATAGGACCTGTATGCCCCCATTTCCTGCTCATTTTCTTTGAAATAAGTGAGTCCTGGGGTTCCCCAATCTCAAGTTCCCATAAAGTATTCCAAGTTCTTCCCCTCCAGAATACAGCAGCACGTGGCACTTGCAGGTTGCCTGGAAGAGTCAGAAGGAACCAGATGACGTGACACATCACAGTCCCCTGGCATCTTAGCACATCTAGCCACGACCAGCTTACAGCTGTCAGGGCCCAGCATACATTGTCAGGGCTCTGGACCATCTTAAATGCTCATTTAAATCTGACATTAATGAGTATTTTTATGTATTTTTTTAAGTAGAGGCGACTCTAAAGAGTTAGCCCACAGTTATTTACACTGAGTATAAAGAAGAGCTTTCTTTGGAGGTAGGGAGGATTCTTTGCCAGGCCTGTTACTATTCACGCTTTCTCTCACAAGCTTATGTCCAAATCTAAAGGTTTGGCTTATTGCAAAAATATACAAATACAATCAAATACAAGTAAAACAAATAAATAGATACAGAGAAAACATAAACAGACCAGAATGTCAACACCAGGGAAAAGAATTAACTGTAGCCTTAAGACTTTTCCTGAGCTGCATGCAGATTTGACTCTGAGCTTCCTGGGCACCAAAGAAAATGTTATATATTTATCCTAATTCTCAGTCTCCACCCCAGATCTATTCAATCTTAGAGAGTAGATGGAGGCCCAGCAATCTGGGTTTTACGAAGTGTTCATGTTGATGCTACCGTAGGCTAAGTTCAAGGACCCCTGTTATAAAGAAATGAGATTTTATAGAAAGGGCACCAAACAATAATCCTATGGTAAATCAAGGAAATTCAAGCAGCTGCAAACATAAAATTAAAGGGCAATTTCTCAAAGGCAATATACAAAAGGGCTAAGATAACATAGCCTAGGTAAGTGGCTTTTGTTGACTCTGCTTTTACTAAGTCTGAAATGGACCCTAACACATCCCTAGGTTTTAAAACGCCTAGCGAAGGACCACATGATACAGTTCTAGAAGTTCTTAAACAACTCAAATTCAGAATTTATTCCTTCTTTCTCTCCTCTCTTCCCCATTATCTAAGGTTGAAAACTCAGAACCGCCATTGGCATCATCTTCCCCATCATTCTCATATCAGTTGTCATATCCTATGGAAATGACCTCTTTCTTTCTTCTTCTCATTCGATAATTCATTCATCAGATATTTACTGAGTACTTACTAGGTGGTATAAACTCAACAGGGGATGTGACCAACAACGACGACCACAAAACCGAGTCTTGGTGGAGCTTATTTTCTTACCATGGAGACAATAGATAAGAAAATGAGGAAAATTCATAGTAGGTGAGTGATGAGCATTGAGGGGAAAAATAAAGGAAGGAAGGAGCAAAGAAGCTTTGGAGAGGAGTTTGGAGATTTTAAACAGGGTGGTTAAGAAAGGCCTTGCTGAAAAGGGGCCATCTGAGAAAGACTACCCGGAAGAGCCCTCCCAGAACAGGGCTGGCAGGTGCAAAGGCCCTGGAGTGAGAGCACGCCCAGCACATTTGGGGACCAGCAAAGAACCCAATGTGGTTGAAGCAGAATAAACAAATGAGACCAAAAGAAGGATATGGGGTAAAGCAGTGACCGGGGCTGAGATCACTTAGGTCACAGAGGAGGGGACCTTTCTGTGAGTGAGGTGGGAGTTTGAGCAGAGGACAGGCATTGGAACAGGGTCCCCCTGGCTGCTCAGTTCAAAGCAGGCTGAAAGGGAGCAAAGGTCAAAGCAGGAGGACCTGGCCGGCCTCGCCTTCCTCTCTACTGGCCAAACCCTCGCACCTGGGCCCTGTCCTTGGCTTCCCACACAGGTTCCCTCCCTCCAGTCCACTCCTTTCTCTCCTGAATCTACCTCTTGGAGTCCAAGCCAAATCCTGTCCAAACCTCTCCACGCCCCATTAGGGAAGAGTCCCGTGAAAAGCTGCTCCTCCTAGTCACCACCATCTAGACTACCTTACCTTCCCAACCGACCTCCTCAATCTCTACCACATATATGCAGCCCACTGGCAACAGAAATCTTGTTCAGCATTTTCATCCACACAGGTCTACCTTCTGGCCTGTGCTCTGCTGCCTGGAATATGCCTATATACCTCCACCTATTGAGAGCATTCAATTCTCTCCATCTTTCAAGGTTCATCTCAAATGCCACCTCCCCCAGGCAGCCTTCCCTGATTTCTCTACTAGCTGTTCCCTCACCAGCCTCTGACCTTCACACCACCGTATCTATTCTCTTCTTAGGGTCTTTCACATATTTCCATCTGTACTTGGTCTTCCACCTCAGTGGACTCTAAGGTCTCTGAGGATAAGCCATGGTTCATTCATCTCTACTACTACCACATTCTGTAAGAGGGAATATTCAGAGAGTTTAATGATGCCAACCTGATCCTCCAATGAACAAAATTCTGTAACTTTCCATGGCCTCTTTAAATCAGTTCACCACCTCGGTGTAATCATTTTATTTAGTTAGCATTAGAAATATACTGCACAGGCAAAACTCTAGCAGAGAAGAATTTGTTGCAATTTATGCTAAAATATAATGCTATACAATTAAGCTTGAAAGATTAAAAATGGACACAAAAGTACAATTTTCTTTTTTTACAGTTAGCTGCCACCAAAATTTTTGTAGATAGGAAGATGCCCAGTTAAATTTGGAGGGCTTTAAAATGCTAGACCTCAAACCCCAGGAAAATGAATCCACTTAAATATTTTAAGTGTTTATTTTTATTGGTAAGATTTTGATGGAATCAATGCTAATCTCTTTGTGGAATGTAATGCAGACACACTGGAATTCTACTTTGCCCTTTGTGGGGTTTTAAATCAGCCCTATTCCTGCATAATTTATAATAAGAATATGAAAACACTGAGGCTGATTTTCCCAATGTCTGTCATAAAAATGTGGAGACAGAATGGAAAGTGCAGTAAATTTCCTTCTCTCATTCTCTTGGCAGCAGTATTTCCGCGAAGGGCACCATTCTCTATGGTCCAAATAGTTCTCTTTTTTTTTTTTGGAGACAGTGGCTCAAGCTATCGCCCTGGGTAGATTGCTGTGTCATCACAGCTCACAGCAACCTCCAATTCCTGGGCTCAAGAGATTCTCTTGCCTCCACCTCCCAGGTAATTGGGACTACAGGCGCCC
>CAUYON010002589.1:0-17168 GCA_963573935.1 Arctocebus calabarensis | reverse complement strand
CCTCCCCTCCCCTCCCTTTCCCCTTTCCCTGTATTCCTATGCTATAATTGGGTTTTAGCTTTCATATGAAAGCTATAAATTAGCTTCATATTAGGGCTGAGTACATTGGATACTTTTTCTTCCATTCTTGAGATACTTTGCCAAGAAGCTTTTGATTTTCCATGCAATTTTTGTCCCTCATTACCCCATATAATTGAGAAGTAACCATTCACAGCAATGTGGTGAAAGATTCCTTTTGTAAACAATAGAAGCAAAAAGTATTAGCTAAGACCCTAACAGTTTTATTTGTAGAATTATCTCCTACTACGCAGTGAATATTTATTTATTTATTTTATTTATTTATTTTTGAGACAGAGTCTCACTATGTCACCCTGGGTAGAGTGCTGTGGTGTCACAGCTCACAGCAACCTCAAACTTTTGGGCTCAAATGATTCTCTTGCCTCAGCCTCCCAAGTAACTGGGACTATAGGCACCTGCCACAACGCCCAGCTATTTTTTTATTGCAGTTGTCATTGTTTGGCAGGCCCAGGCTGGATTTGAACCCACCAGCTCCGGTGTATGTGGCTGGTGCCCTCACCTCTGAGCTACAGGCGCTGAGCCCACAGTGGGTATTTAAATGTAAAGAAACACACTGTTTCTGAAAAACAGGACAGAATTTATTCCATTTTTTCCATAGGCATATAATATTTTTGATCACTATCCAACTGAAAGTGTAAAGTCATTTTGAACTAATCTGTAATTGTAAGATCAAGAGCTTTTTTATAAAAAGATCAAAAAACACTAGCCTTAGAAGCTTAAAATAAAGTTTCCCTTTACAATTGTGTTGTGTTCAAGTCTTCAGTCCTGTTCCCTAGGGTGAACAGTGTAGTATGTAACTTGCCAGAATATTTCCTATGAGTGTACAAACCTGATCATCCTACATATGGATAACCTGCTTATTGAAGAGTCACAAGTTACTCAATAACATAATGCAGTTTTAGGTTTATTCCTTCCTTCTTATAAATACTGTGTTTACCTCTTCTCTGTGAAATACTTCTCTTACATTTCTGACTACTTTTACTTGTTAGAATGTAATTCCTTATTAATGTGTTCCTGTACATTTGAAGATTCTAGTATCATATCTAATTCAATTTCTCTACAATTCCTAATATGCACTTTCTTTTCTGTTATTATTTTTAGGGAGGGAGGGGTCCTGGGACTTAAATTTGGAAGGCAGAAGAGACACTAATCTCAGATTTTATTCCCTGCCCCCAGTTCTCTAGATCTAGACCCTCTGGCATTGGTACCATCTGTACAGAGCATGGCCTCCCTGGGGACACCCAGCTCTAGGCTCTTCCTATATGACATTCACCTTCTTCTGCCTGGGTGACTGACACTATGTGAAATAATAATTGCTTCATCAAGCAGGGTTTTGGAGGAAGGAGATGCGAAGACTTGAAGCATTAGTAAGAAATAAACCTTTGTGTTAAAAGCCACTAAGGGCTAGGGATGTTTATTACTATGGCACTGCCTTGCCTATCCAGAGGCAATAAAAGCAGCTCTGTAATCTATTTGGTCATTACAGTCTGTGTGTACTATTTGTTTCATTTCCAAAGTTTTACTCTTGCACTCTTTCAATAAATATCACTCTACTTTTATTTTTGTACATGTAAATTGCTGGCCCAAACACTTAAACTTTGTTGGTAAGTGCTAAGTTTCTCTCTAAAAGACTTACTTTAGAGTCTCAGCTATCTTTCAGGATGCTTGTCCTGGGTATTACGATTATCTTTGCTAGGCAAAGAAGCCCTTCATTCTAATTTATATTTCCAGGATTGTTAATGAGATTCAGTGTTAATTGGATATTTGTATTTTTTTGTAAGGTTTTTGTTTATATCATGTTAATTTTTCTATTAGCTTATTTTTTCTTTTCCTATTTAAAACTCATACAAATTCTTTCAAAATTAGGTTTGGCCCCTGTTTTTATATATTTCAAAATTCTTTTTACAATATAAGTAATTAGAACTTTTTTCCAGACTATTTTATCATATAAAAGCTGGCAATTTTCTCATGATCATATGCATCAATTTTGTTTGTGTATTTCATGTCATGTTTCAGAAAGTTTTACATATTTTTCTTCATGCATCAGAAGCTCAACACTGGATGCACTTTAGCATTATCTGGGGAATTTTAAAAATACTGATCTAGTGGTCCCATCTCCACATATCCTGATTTAATTGGTCTTAGGGGGATTGGGCATCTGCATTTTTAAAAGCACCACCACCCCACTCTCCCCAGATGACTCTCTGTGCAGCCAAACTGAGACTTACAAGTCTAGATTATTTGAAGCATGTAAAATTTAGCATATGTTTTTCAAGGAACACTAAAATCATCTTGTATGGCATAATTTGAAATATCACTTCCCTGAAGTTTTACTAAATCTTGTGATAAAAACCTGAGGTAAGGAACTCATGCCTTACTTAGCTCTCATGCTTAGCACCATCCAATTTCAATAAGTCAATTATAATAACAGAAAAGAGAATGTCCCTCATTTTTCTCAGGGGAAGACTGGGCTACTTTTGTTATGTATAATATATTTGATAATCTTGGGACGATACTTTTTAGAAAGAAAAAAAGAAGCACTTGATTGGCACTATCTAAATGTTGTAAAGCAAGGATTAAAACTTGAAGTAGAACCATTCCCTGAAATATATTCAAGAAGAAAAAGAGTGAGAATATATTTTGATGCAAGATAGATCCCATCTTGAACTTTACTTGGCCTGGATCATAGATTTATAAAAATTCCACATCACACTTTATTTGTTGAAGGAGAGTTTTATTGGGAGTGTTTAAATAAATCAAGGTCAGCAAAAGAATGAAATTACAAGTCTTCTGATCCTTTCATAATCTCAGAGAGAGACACACAACCGTGAGGACATTGCTGGATCCACAGTGTGTGTCTCTGTTCCTGTAATAAAATCTCTTGTCTTTTATAGAGTACACATATGGGAAAAGTCCTTGGTGTCAGGCAGCCTAAAGTTGGGGTGGCAGTTCAGAGGTGTTCCATGCAAAGACTAGCTGCCCAGTACATTTTGAGTAATGGGATCTTCTGATGGGTAGAAAAAATTCTTGGAGCTGTGGAAGGCTGATTGGAAATGCATCCCAGAACATTGGTGCTACTCTGGTCTCAGGTTGAGGACCAGGCAACTTAGAATTGACAGTCTTAGTTGCAAACATTTACACTGCTTTTGTAAGAACTCAGAGTTATAAAACTCATGTAAAGCCAATATTAGAAACAGACATCAACTTAAACAGGAACCACAAGTAGGAAGAGTGGATGCTAAGAGTAAATGAATTGGGTCATAAGATTTTAAATAATCATAATAGTTTTGCTCCTATTGTTAGAAAGAAAACTCATGCAAAAATATCGATGCTTAAACTATATAAGGTAGAATATTATAAAAATAAATTTTACTTTATGAATTTAAACATGTAAATCATTTTGGCCAATGTGATTTAAGAGGCTGTTTTGGTAAATCTAAACTCGAAAAAGATGATTTTGGTTGGTCATGGCCATCTTATATCAATCTTAACAACCTTTCTTTTTCCATAGGCATTGAAGCTGTGTAAAAGCAATTTAATACCAATTCAGACAAATGAAGAGTTGGAAATGGTTAAAGCTTTTCAATGGTTTAACTAGTAATCTGAAGATATCTTTTGTTTATTTATTTTATTTTCATTTATTTATTTTTTGCGGCAGTCTCATTCTGTCTCCCTAGGTAGAGTGCGATGCCATCGTAGCTCAAGGCAACCTTGAACTCTTGTGCTAAGTGCTCCTTTTGCCTCAGTTCGTCTATTTTTTAGTAGAGATGGGGTTTCATTCTTCCTCTGGCTAGTCTTGAATCCCTAAGCTGAATCCATCCATCCGCCTTGGCCTCCAAGAGTACTATGATTATAGATGTGAATCACTGCACCTGGTGACATCTTTTATTTAAAAAGTGATAGCAAAGAAGCCTAAATTTGGAGATTAAAATGGAATAAGCTTAATAAGCGGAATAGATAATTATAATACATTTTTCAAATTGGTTAAACTTTAGCATAAAACAGAATTATATGTATATATTATTTGTTTTTTAGTTAAAAATATTTTAGAATTAAATGCATCAAACACCACTCCTAATGCACAATGGTTTATTATGCTAATATATAATATTCCTTATTTGTAATAAATCAAAAGAGCAATTAGACTCACTTCTACAAACTGACATTTAATAATACTAATTACTCTTTCTTAGTTATAAGAAAAATGTATAGCTATTGTGTATGTGAGTAACTATACCAACATGTATAAATTTAAAAAGAATAAGGCTAAGTGAAAAATCCAAAAACACAATTTTGCATAAAATATTATTCCACTTAAATAAAATTCTAAAAAAGGCAAAGCTACAGTGACAAAAAGCATATCGTTGTTTGCTAGAGACTAGCGCTAGAGTGAAGAAATTATTGCAACATAGCATGAGAGAATTTTGGAGATGATTGAATTATTCTATATCATATTTGTGCTGATAGTTCCATTACTGCATGATGTCAGAACTCATTAGATTATACAATTAAAATCTGATTTTGCAATTTTACATTGAATTTTAATGTATGCAAATTGTACCTCAGCACAACTGTTTAAGTTAAAAATAAATTGCATTTTTAGGGCTATGAATGGAATTGAAGTTTGATCATATTTAATAGCCATTCATATTTTTAGTGAATTGTTTTATCATCTCTTTTGTCTATTTGATTACTTTCTTTTTTTTGAGACAAAGTCTCAAGCTGTCACCCTGGATGGAGTGCTTTGGCATCACAGCTCATAGCAACCTCCAATTCCTGGGCTCAAGCGAGTCTCCTTCCTCTGCCTCCCAAGTAGCTGGGACTGTAGGTGCCCACCATGCCTGGCCCTTTTTTGGTTGCAGCCAACATTGTTGTTTGGCGGGCCCGGGCTGGATTCGAACCTGCCAGCTCAGGTATATGTGGCTGGCGCCTTAGCCAGTTGAGCCACAGGCGCCAAGCCTGATTACTTTCTTAATGATTTGAAAGGGTAACATAAAAAATCATTTAAAATATCAACATTCCTGTCAAGTAAAGTAGCATATAACTCTCAAAGACATTTTTTGTAAAGTGATTATATAGTAAATTATGGCTTTTATGCATTATTCTCTTGGTTTAATTCCTTAATATTTTTATTCTTAGTGTTTTATAATTTCTAACTTTTCATTAACTTTACTTCTTAAGATTATCAGATTTGGTAAACAAAATATAGGTACCCTGTTAATTTTAATTTTCAGATGAAAATAGTATTTTAATATATATTACATGGGACATATATTTTTAAAAATGTGTTTATCTGATATTTTAATTTAACTATTTACCTATTATTCACTTGAGAAATGAATGCCTAATGATTTTTACCAAAAATTTGACCAAATGTGCCACCAATACAATTATTAATTACTCCTTTTTCTATACTAATTTAAAATTCCACCTTTATTAAAAAAAAACTACTAAGAGGAGTACTTCAAACATGAGTAATAAAATGCAGCGTGAGGTATTTAGCACTTTCTCTGAGATGAGTTCATGAACTTAATTGTCAGACCTTATATGTAGCACTTTAATTACATCTTTGCATATATACTCTGTTACTTTTTTCAAAGAAATTCTATCAAGTTGTAAAGTATTTTACAAGTTGTAGAGTTGGAATACGTTTTATCATTGAATTTTATATTTGTTCTATTTTCCTTTATAATGTTAACTAAAATTATAGATTTTTATAGATTATTGTCTTCCAGAAAGTCAACATTTTGAGATTATTTCAGGGCCTTTTATATTCTGATTTTTTTTATAACAAGTTTTATTTCCATGTATTTATAAAGAAAGCACATAAGAAAGCTTTCTGTGTAGTTGAAATATATATATAAAAAATTAAAAGTGCTCATGAAAACACTCTATAAAATTATTCTGATTTTATAATCATTTGAATTTGAAAACTTTTAGAACTTATTACATTGGCATTATCTAGTTTATGGGTTTTATTTTTTTTTTAACTCTTTTTGACCATTTTTTTTCTCATGGAGACATTGTGTTCTGAAAGTTTCTACTGATCAGCATAGAGTATTCTCATAATAATAACTATTCTGCCTTCATGTTATTTTTCTTTTCATTTGACTTTAGGATATTATTTCATTATTTTATTATTTTTTCACAACTGTTGGAGTTATTTATTTGTATTTATAATTTGGTAGTGTTTTTAATCTGTTTTAATAATGCATTAAACTAATTTTATTTTATTGCCATCTCATGGCAATTATTACTTATCTTGTACTCATTAGATGGCCAGTTTCTTGGGGTCTGGGACTGAGTAGTTTGCATGTCCTCAAAAACTGCTAATAAAAAAAGTTCTGGTCTATATACCATATTAAATAAAAATTATCAAATGAAGGAATAAATGGCTTTCTATCTCTGTGTTTACTTCAAGAAACCTCTTAAAAATCCTCAAACTCCCAATTTCACATTATTTTTAATAGCAACTGGTTTATAAAATAAATAAATAAGTGCATATATGGTGGTGTAGAAGTGGTTAAATTTGTAATGCTAAACTCCTCTGAGTGTCTTATAGAATAATGCAGAAGCTTAATTTACTTAGAGAAATATAATGTTTAAAGTTTTCTAAAATTGTTGATAATTACTAGAAACTATTTGAGACAAATAATAGGATGATTACTATAGAGAAAATTATCTCACTGGGCTGTTGAAAAGAATTTTGAAAAGGCAAGTTTCTTTTGAAGTTAATTTACACAACATAGTAAGTTCTGCTGAAAACTCAATATTCTGGAAGCTTTGGCATTTTCTTTAATAGAGTATTTGTTTTGACATTCATTTAAAATTTACTCTTTGAGCTAAAATTATTTTCACAGTTAATCATAAGGTTACAAACAGAGTTATTCTAATTGTGGATATTAAATGCTACTTTTATAGGTATTTTATATAGACTTATATGAAGTGCTTGATTAAAACAGCAGTGGGAGTAAAGAAATATGGACCAGAAGGCATTTTTCAATTAAATGTAATGACTGGAAATAGACCAGCATATTCCCTTGAACACAACCAAACCCCAGTATGCCTCATTATCTTGTGCAAGTTGCTTATGTATCTAAATCTGAAGGTTTTTAATATGTAAAATGGGGTACTACACATCTCATCTTTCAGGTTGTTCCAAGGTGAGGATGAAATTATAAATGTAAGAATTTAGATGTTGTGCCTTGAGTTAGCAAGTATAGCCAGGATTAGACGCCATATCAAAGTCACTAAAACCTCGGAAAGAAGGAAAAAATCATGAGTATTCCCACTCTTCTACCCCTCAAATATCCTCAAATGACGTGGCAGGAACAGCTCATGGAAAAACAGAGGTTCTCACTCCTATGTCCTGTTGATGTCACTTAACATCCTCCAATTAGGTTCCTCATCATTCCGACCTCTGATCTCTAAGGCTAATTCTTCCCTTTACTTTTAGGCATAAATATAAATGTCTCCCTCCTTTTATCCTCAGCTTGGTAAAAGAAGAAAGAAATTTTCAAACATTTTCAAAAAGACGTTATTAAGGAAATATAGCAAAGAAAAAAGATCTATCAAAAAGTTTATAAAACATAATAACCTACAATGCTTTCTAAATCCTAATTAGAGAATGGTTAGCATTAGCCTCAAACCTGAGTTCCATTAATTCCTCCTGTATTGTCTGTCTCATGGACTTGGCCAAGAAAATTTTCTTTTCGTATATGTGAGTAGATTTTCCTAGTCATTTCATTTTCACCCTATGTATTTTCCTGAAGATGGCCAAAATATGAGTTAATTAGACTGATAGCTATTTTTAAGATGGCATGGGAAATCGTATGTTCTTCATTAACTCACATTCAGAGATTATCATTATCTTACACAGAAATTTAACAAGAAGACATTTTGCAAATTAATTTGTAAATTAATCCACAGATTATATATTAATATTCATGTGTGGAAATGATACCAGCAAATTAAATTTATACCTCATATATATTGGACAAAGCTTTACATGCTAAATATGCAAATTTACTACATTTTCTTATCCTTTCTACTGATCATTTCTAAATTCATATCAAAATCTCAAGATGTTATTTCACAACTAGGCCTTAACAAAAAAATAATTATGATATATAATTCATTGAATATTTTAGTAAAATAATATATCTTCATCTTGCATCCAATTTTAGCAAAATCATAAAAATATAATTACTATGTTTTTGAATGGTTATACAAGAAAATGTCCCAATAATAAAAATAACAAAATATTTTCTTATATAAGCCATCTCAGGGAAAATTTCCTCTCAGGAAAAAATAATAATTTTAAGGCAGAGCTAGAAATATAAAAGGAATAATCACAATATACATAATAAAGGTAATGATTCAGAAGTAGTAAACATATTTTTCTAGTGATACCTCAAAAGATAGTTAGTGAAATTAATATATAATAAGTATGTCCCCATAGCTGCCATGCATAGGGAAATTGGGAAACTATAGCTAAATATAGCTTTATTTACAAAATATTCATTACAAAATTTTACAAAAACATGGCCAACATGTGGAGAATATTCTGTAATTATTTTGTAAAA
Source organism: Arctocebus calabarensis (assembly GCA_963573935.1). Taxonomy (NCBI): domain Eukaryota; kingdom Metazoa; phylum Chordata; class Mammalia; order Primates; family Lorisidae; genus Arctocebus; species Arctocebus calabarensis. Next base: position 8,505 of record CAUYON010002589.1, on the reverse strand, counting down.
TCATTTTGATCCATTATTCTGTATCTTTTTCTGTTCTTGTGCCAGTAGAATTCTGTTTTGGATACTAAACCTATGTAGTATAGATTTAAGTCTTATAAATTGATGCTTTCTAATTTGTTCTTCTTGTTTAAGGCTGCTTTACCTATTTAGGCTCTTTTCTTGTTTCACATGGAATGCAACATTATTTTTTCTAGATTAGTAAAGAAATGGCTTTCTTACATTCGTGGGATTGCACTGAATCCATAAGTCACTATGGGATAGTATAGACATTTTAATAATGTTGATTTTTCAGATTCCTGAGCATGATGCAATTTTCCATCTTCTTGCATCCTCTGATATTTCCTTCTTTACATTTTGTAATTCTTCCTGTAGAGTTCTTTCGCCTCATTAGTTAAATATGGTCCTATGCTGTTGTTGGCCTATATGAATCCCACTGGTTTATGTACATTTAATTTGTAACCTGAGACTTTGCTGAATTTATTTATCAATGCAAGGAGTCTCTTGGAAGAATCTTTAGATGTAAGATCATATCCTCAGCAAAGACTGATAGTTTGACCTCTTCATTCCCCATATGCAAACTCTTAATTTCCTTCTCTTGTCCAATTGCTCTGGTTAAGACTTCCAGCACTATTTTGAATAGAAGTGGTATTGGTGGGCAACCTTGGCTGATTCTAGTTCTAAGAGGGAATGCTTTCAATTTTTTTTCCATTCAGTATGATGTTGTCTGTGGGTTAATTGTAATTGCTTTTATAATTTTGAGGTAAGTGCAATCTATTCCTATTTTGATGAATATTCTTATAAAGGGTGCTGAATTTTGTTAAATGCTTTCTCTGCATCTATTGAAAGGATCATATGGTCTTTGTTTTTATTTCTATATATGTGGTGAATTATATTATAGATTGTGTATTTTGAACCATCCTTGAATCTCAGGCTGTGGTGAATTATTATTTTTTCATGTGTAGCTGAATTTCATTTCCTAGAATTTTATTGTGAATTTCTGCATCTAAATTCCTCAGAAATATTATTCTATAGTTTTTGTTTTTGTTGAGTCATTTCTTTTCTTTGATATCAAGATGATATTGGCTTCATTATTGATGTTACAGAATAATTTCTATAGTATGAGTACCAGTTCCTTTTGGTAGGCTTTGTAAAATTCAGGCGTGAACCCATCTGGTCTGTAACTTTTTGTTGTTGGAAGATTTTGATGTGCTGTTGTTGCTGAAATTTTGTTTTATGGCTGCTTCAATCTTGAAAGTTAGTATTTTTCTGTTCAGGAAATCTATTTCTTCCTGAATGAGCCTGGGAAGCTTGTGTGTTTCTATGAATTTTTCTATTTCCTCCACATTTTCTAGTTTACATGCATAGATATCTTTATTGTATTCTGAGATTATATTTTATATTTCCATAGTATTGGTTGTGATTTCTCCTTTTTCATTCCTGATTGAACTAATTAGAATCTTTTCTCTTCTGCTTCTAGTTAATCTAGAGAGTGGTCTGTCAATTTTGATTATTTTAGAAAAAAAACTCAATATTTTTAATCTTCTGTACAGTTCTTTTGTTATTGATTTATTTAGCTCTTCTCTGATCTTGGTTATTTCTTTTCTTCTGTAGAGTTTGCAATTAGTCTTCCATTTCCAGTTCCTTGAGATAGTTCATTAGATTGTTGATTTATGGTTTTTCTGTCCTTATGGCTATGGATTTTTCTCTCAGGACTACTTTAGCTATATCCCACAGATTTTGTTAACTTGTGCCCCTTTTATCATTTAGTTCTAAGAATCTTTTGATTTCTGTCTTAATTCCCTCCATGACCTAACTATCACTCAGTAGTAGGTTGTTAAGTTTCTATGACTTTGTGTTGACATGAGTGGAGTTTCTGTTGGAGTTGATTTCTAGTCTGAGAAGATGCATGGTATAATTTTTATATTTTTGAATTTGTTGAGGCAGGATTTTTAGCCTACGATGTGGCTACAGTTTTAGGGAATATTATAGGAGCTGATGAGAAGAGTGGATGTTCAGTGGTTTAGGGTTAGAAAGTTCTATGAATGTCTGTTAGGCTCATTTGTTTAGACTTCTGTTTAAATCCAGTGGTTTTTTGTTTATTTCCTGTTTGGAGGATGTGTCCCGATATGTCAGAAGGGCATTGAAGTTCCCAGCAATTATGGTTATTCTGCAACCACAAAAATAAATAAATGGGACCTGATAAAATTAAAATGATTCCACACAGCCAAAAAACAATCATTAGAGCTAATAGACAACCTACAAAATAGGAGAAAATATTTGCATGCTTTACATCTGATAAAGGCATGATACCCAGAATCTACAAAGAACTCAAGCAAATCAGTAGAAAAGACAATTCAATTAAAAAGTGGGAATAAGTGATGAACTGAAACTTTTCAAAACAAGATAGACTAATGTCCAAAAAACACATGGAAAAATGCTCAAACATCTCTAATCATCAGGGAAATGTGAATCAAAACCACAATGAGGTGTCCCTTAACTCAAGTGAGAATAGATCTTATCAAGAAGTTCCAAAATAGCAAATGCTGGTATGGGTGCAGAGAGACAAAAACATTCATACTCTTTTGGTGGAACTGCAAAGTACTAAAACCTCTATGAAAAGTAGTATGTCTATTCCTCAAATAACTAAAAGTAGATCTACCACTTGATCCAGCACTCCAACTATTAAGTATTTACCTAAAGGGAAAAAAGGCACTTTATAGAAAAGGCAAAGGAATACAAAGTTTATAGTAGCACAATTCACAAATGGAAAGATGTGGAAATAACTCAGGTTATTAATACATGAGCTGATTAGAAATGTGGTATATGAATACCATTGAGTACTACTCAGGCATTAAAAATGGTGGTGAATTAATAACTCTTACATCAACCTAGATGGAGTTGGAGACCATTCTTTTAAGTGAGGCATTGTAAGAATAGAAAAGGAACTGTCATATGTACTTATTATATTGGAACTAATAAATTAACATTTATTTGCTCATATGAGAATAAAACTCATTGAATTCAAATGTGGGGAGATTAGTAAAGCCATGCCTCAGAGGTACAAGGCACACTGTCTGGGGGAATGGGCATACTTGTGACTTTGACTTAAATGGTTCAAAACCAATTTTTGTAACCAAAACATTAAACATTGGTGCCCATATATGTAATAATATAAAATCTAAAATTATTACTTTTTTTTTTTTTAAGAGACAGAGTTTCACTTTATCACCCTCGGTAGAGTGCCACGGCCTCACTGCTCACAGCAACCTCCAGCTCTTTGGCTTAGGCAATTCTCTTGCCTCAGCCTCCCGAGTAGCTGGGATCACAGGTGCCTGCCACGACGCCTGGCTACTTTTTTGTTGCAGTTTGGCTGGGGCCGGGTTTGAACCCACCACCCTTGGTTTATGGGGCCAAAAACGCCACCCAATATTACAAAATTTTTTAAATGAACATTTTGTAAGCAAATGTACAATTTCCCATTTTCCCTATGTGTGCTTGCTTTTGAGATAACTTATATGGTAGCATTGTCGCTTGTATTCTTCATTTCATTTACACTTTAGTAAGAGCTAATACTGAGGTTCCTCTTGGCCTATTTAAAAAACTTTTCTTTCTCTTCCCTTAATTCCTTAGCAAAACAGTACATTAGAAATGAATAACCACATTAAAAGACTTCTCTCCTAGTATTTTCTGTTGGTTTTAATTCAAATGTTTTCAATGCCACCATTTTTTCTTAGGATGAAAATGTCAAATGGTTACTCTGAATCTGTTTTATTTGTCATGTGTAAAGTTTGAAACAAAACAGATCTTGTGGCTTGTGTTGTAATTAGTGTATGAAAGTAATATGACCCAGCAGGATATTGGTTGTTACCATGCTAAAATCATTTCCATAGGATATTTTGGGGAGAAGGCACAGCTGTTGCAGAGAAGAAAATGCAAAAAATGAGTCCCAAATATCTTTCTAAAATGCTTTAAAGTGACAAAGTTTTAATTTTAGTTTGGCAATTAATATAAATTTACATATGACAAAGATTGTAGGGTTTTTTTTTACATCATTCTTACAATTTTAATGGTCCTAATTAACTCTGATAAGAAAATACTTACGTAAATCAGAATTACTTACCCTTCTAAAAATAATCGACCACGATTTAATGAAAGAGCTCATCCTCATTATTTGAAGGAACTAACACTACCAATACTGCCCAACAAGGAATCAACATTTTCTTTAACAATCTGACTCTTCTATTAAATTATTTAAAACTTATACGAGCACTATCCAAAATATTTTTATTCTGAAACTAATTAGGAACACAGAATAGAAAGTCATTATCTTCTCTTTTTAACACTTCAAAAAAAAATTACTCAGAAATGCAGTTAAATTGGATGGCTGTTGTGTTCATGTAAGATCCTTTGGTTTTAGAATTTCATATTGTATACCTATTTACTCTTTTATTGTTACAACATATAGTCTAATTGCTTCCTAAGGCACTATATATGTTAGGTAGATTTTTAGTCTTCGTCTGTATGATTTATATCTATTTATTATTCTAGTACTCTAACCTCAGACATAACTGATAGTTTATATGGTTATAAAACAGTAGGTTGAATATCATTTTCCCTGAAATTTTTGCAAATGTTTTACCATAGTCTTCTATAGCCCAGTAGTACTGTCAAAAACTTACTGCTATTTTGATCTCTATTTTGATGTTGAAGATCATTCTAATCTATTGTTTTTGTGGTGTTGTGTGTGTGTGTATGAGAGAAAGTTTATGTATAACTGTTGTGTTTTCACTTTCTGGAAACTTTCATTAACCTCTATTTACATCATATATTCTGAAATTTCACAATAGTGTTCTTTAGTACAAATATTTTTGTTCTTTTATTGTTTTGAGAAATAAATGATACATTCAATCTAAGGCTTATGTTTGTCACAGGTGAGGGTTTTTTTTGGTATTTCTTATTCTCTTATTTTTTAAATATTTTTTATTTTTATGATTTTTCATTTACTGAAAAGTTACAAAAATTGTAAAGTCTATACTATACACCCAGTTTATCCTCTAAGTAACATCTTACATTAACATGGAGCGTTTGTCACAATTAATGAGACAATGATGACACATTATAGTTCAGGGCCATACTCTATTAGGATTTTCTGATTTTAACCTAATGTCCATTCTCTGTTTCAGGATTTAATCTAGGATCTAACATAATATTTAGTTGTCATGTCTCCTTATGCTCCTGTTGCCTATGAAATTTTCTCAGATCTTTCTTGTTTTTTTTTTTTTGTGTGTGTGTGTTTGTTTTTTTGAGACAAAGTCTCACAACACTGCTCTAGGTAGAGTGCTGTGGCCTCACAGCTCACAGCAACCTCAAACTCTTGTGCTTAAGTGATTCTCTTGCCTCAGCCTCCCAAGCAGCTGGGACTACAGGCACGTGCTACAATGCCCGGCTATTTATATTATTTTTCTTTTTGGTTGTAGTTGCCATTATTGTTTGGCAGGCCCAGGCTGGATTCAAACTTGCCAGCTCCGGTTTATGTGCCTGGCGCCCAAGCCGATTTTTCTAGTTTTTGATGTTTTTAACAGCTTAGAGGACCAGTGCTCCAGTACTTTGTGAAATGTCCGTCTATTGGGATTTGTCTGGCACTTTTTTCATGACCACATTGGGATTATTGTGTGTTGGAGGAAGAACACAGAGGTGAAGTCTCATTTTTTTTGTCATATCCTATCAAGGATACATGCTATCACCATGACTTAGTACCTCAATCATCTGGCTGAATTAGTGTCTTTCAAGTTTCTCCACTTTAAAAATTACTCTTTAATCCTGTTGTCTATACTGTACTCTTTGAAAAAAAGATCAATATGGGTAGACCACACTTAAAAGTTTAAAGCATAATGCTCTACTTCTGTGAGGAAAGAGTATCTTTCCAAGAGTACCAATTATTTGGCACACTTCTCCATGAACAAGTTGTCTTTCTCTGTTTATTCATTTACTATTATCTAATATCAGTAATAGGTAATATACTAATATCAGTATAGGTACTAATTTCATGTTTGAGATTTTAAACCAACAGTGCTTTATTGAATGTATTGCTCGAATTCTATCAGCTTTGGCAATTGGAAACTCTTTTAGTTGGTGTCTTGTGTCCCTTTCACAGAGGCCACCCTCACCCTGATTGTGAAGATTTCTGAATACTTCTGTGCTTTCTGGCACTACAAGATGCTTTAGGTTCATCACATATCCAGCCCCAGACCTAGAACCAACTACTTCAAAAAGCCCTACTACTTTTTATTGGAGAATGAGATTAAAAACCAACATCACAGAACTAATTGTTTCCATCGGTATGCCATTGGGTCCAGACCCAAATAGTTGAAAGAGGAAGCAAATCTAGGCATGTATACATACATACCTACAAATATATGCACATATTGATATATATGTATGAAGGTTTTTATATGTAGCCATTTGTATCTGTATTCATCTAAATAGGAATTCATATTGATATATCCAACTCTAATCCACTACCACATGGATCGGTATAACCTTCTCTCTTTGCCATGTATAACCACTGTAACAGTGAGAAGGCTAGCCAGTACCATCCCAATAATTTACTTAATTGTTTAATCTAGAATATATAGTATAGTGGTTTCAGAATTGTTAACCCTTAACACTGTAAGAAGCAAACATTTGCTGGAGCACAGTACTTATTTATGGTTCTTTTTGACTTTATGAATAAGGACTCCATTTATTTCAGAAACCACTTAAATCAAGTTCACTCACCTTCCCATACTGAGGATATTTCATACATATGTAATAGTGATATATGTGTATATGCGTATGTGTGTGTGTCCCAGTCAGCATTTCATTTTACGATCCTCTAAACTCCATGATGGTTCTTTTTAAAAATTTACAAACATTAAGTTTTCACTCTTTGTGCTATAAATTTGTATGGATTTTGAAAATGCATAGTGTCATATTATGGTATCCACCATAATAGTTTTAGTCAGAATAGTTTTACTATCTTAAACTATCTCCTATAGTTTACTACACCAGCCCTTCCCCTACCTTCTCACAATTAAGTTTGCAAAATCATCCAACGAAAAAGTGCCTCATACCTCATTGCTGAATATCACTACTCAGTACTAGGAGTACTTTCAAGTACTCCCCTTGGGAAGCTATGCACTGAAGCTAATGACTTGTACGCCCTTTAAAGCAATTTTGGAACTCTCTTTCTGGAATGACCATGAGAGCTATCATCATACAGCAAACAAAAACACAGGGCAAGAATAATGAACACTACACAGCAAGACACTGCCATATGACAACATGAACATTGCTGTGTGTCACTGATACACCAAGTGACAATCTTGGCATCTCACCGAGTTGTCTATATGGTGCTGCAAAGATAAGTATATGGTGGCAGGTTTGTGAACTTGATTGTTATACCTTGTACAATGACATCTCCTGTGGTCATTCCAGAAAAATAGTTCCAAAATTGCCTTGAAGAGTGGACATCAGTGCATAGCTTCCCACAGAACTTCAAAGGTGATCTAAGTAATATTCAGCAAGGAGGTATGTAGCACTTCTAGGATGAGTTTGTAAACTTAATTATCAAACATATAGTTTTGCCTTTTCTAGAATGTCATATAAATGAAATAACAAGGTAGTTAGTTCTTTTTGCCTAGCTTCTTTCACTTGACATTATGCACTTATAATTCACCTATATGTTTGCAAAGCTGGTAATTTGTTCTTTTTTGTACATATAATGAATGACATTTCATTATATGTATGTATCAGAATTTGTTAATCCATTTACTTGTTGAAGATCCTTTGATTATTTGAAGTTTTGGTGATAATTAATGAAGTTGCTATAAACATTCAGATGCAAATGTTTTGTATGGACATACATCTTTAAAACAGTTGATAAAACCTAGGGGACGGATTGGTAGATCAAATGCTCTGACAATGTTTACCTTAGTAATAATAAACTTTCCCTTACCAGAGTCATAATGAGATCGTTTTGGACATATAGTGTTGGAACCATTTGAGCTTCTGGAAATAAATAAATAACATAATAGTATAATAATGTGTAGACCTTAATACTACACACTAAGAATTTTTTTTTTTTTGTTGGGGATACATTGAGGGTACAAGAAACCATGTAGTCCTTAATACTACACACTAATGTGTAGTCCTTAATACTACACACTAAGAATTTTTTTTTTTATTGTTGGGGATTCATTGAGGGTACAAGAAACCATGTTACACTGGTTGCATTTGTTGGGTAAAGTCCCTCTTACAATCGTGTTTTGCCCCCAAAAGATGTGGCACACACCAAGACCCCACCCCCCTCGCTCCTTCCCTCTCTCTGCTCTTCCTTCCCCCACCCCTCCCTCCTTCTTTCTCTCTCTGATTTCCCCTTCCCTCACCCCCACCATGTGAATAATTGTCATTAATTGTCCTCATATCAAACTTGAGTACATGGAATTCATGCTACTTGAGATGCTT
>CAUYON010002588.1:0-31093 GCA_963573935.1 Arctocebus calabarensis | reverse complement strand
AAAGTCTCAAAAAAATAGATGCTTATTTTTTAAAACTGAAAGATGTTCAGTAAAGTTTAGGAAGTCTTCATATAGTGTTACAGTGGGTAAGTCAGTTTCCTATGTGAAAACATAAGAGTGAAAAGTTAATGCTTTATTCTTAAGATTTATAAGGATTTTACAATTTTTTAAAATGCTAGTTGTTTGCATTATTCACAATGTTGCTTATAGAGCACACTTTTCCTTTCATATTTCTGTAGAACTGGAACTCATATAATCCCTTGGGACAAGAAATGAAACTAATAAAAGAATTTAAACTCTGAATTCTCTTTTAAGGAAGTTCAATTTGAAAAATAGTTGAAGTACTTTTGGAGTGGGAATTTATAGCACTTATTTCAGAAGGAATATGAAGTACTTATTCACTGAAAGTCTTAGAAGTGAGTGATAATTCTCAAAATAAGGTCTCAGTACCAATCATAATTCCTAGGAGAGTTTCTGCCATCACATAACTCATAAGATTCATACTCTGCAATCCCTTCTGTTTCCTCTCTCCTCTTTTTCTTCTTTTCTTTCTTTTTCTTTTCTTTTTTTTTTTTTTTGAGATAGACTCTAACACTGTGCCCCAGGCGAGAGAGCTGGAGAGAGCGCAACCCGGGCTCAAACAATCCTCCTGATTCAGCCTCCTGAGTAGCTGAAACTACAGATGCCCACCAGAAAGCCTGGCTAATTTTTCTGTCTTTACTAGGGTAAGGTCTCACTCTTGCTCAGAGCTAGAGCTCTTGGTTGTTCTTGAGCTCAAGGGACCCTCCAGCCTTGGCTTTCCAGGGTAGGATTACAGGTATGAGCTACCATGCTGACTTTTCTATTTCCTTCTTGGAGAACATAAGAGCTGTTCATTCTGGTGGTTGATGAGCAGAATATTTACAATAGATACCAGGAAATGTCAGGTGTAAACCTTTTATGATCTATTTTTTATTGTAATAAATAAATAAAAACGTGTCAGTTTCATTAGCATTTCATTTTAGAAAAGAAAAGGACAGATCTGAACTTGGTCAGAAAAACTAAGATAGAGGGGTGTGCCCATTTTTGATATTTTAGGGGAGTTTTACACTTCAAAAAAGAAATATTTTTGTTCTTTATTCATTTTATATGTGGAAATAAAAGCTTACCTAATCAAAATTATTCAAAATTAAAATGAGCTCTTTGGTAGATTATAATAATTTACTGATTACCTACTATTTGCAGTTTCATTATAATCATTATCTTATTTTTTTCTTCACACCAACACCTCGAAATAGTATACGATTTCACCTTTGCAAATGAGAATAGCACCAGGCGAAATGGAATAATTACTGCCCAGGGCCCCTCTGCTGGCCGTAAGGATTCAAACCCAGGAGGCCTGGCGCAGAGTCCATCCTCAGAGATCTTTATTAGCTGTAATTCCTGGAAATATGCCCTAACTTGCAGATCAGTCCTTTTCATCACATTGTGCCTTCGACGGGCTTTCGTCTCAGTCTCCCCCCAACCTCGTTTCAGGCTGCTGTTCACTTGCTGGCTATTTGACTTCGGGAAGGTTACTTATCTTCTTTCAGCCATCACCCCATTTTCTCTAAAATATGAATAATAATATCTCCTTGTCAGAGTTTTTATGAAGATTTAATTTAAATTAATGAGACAGAACATGCCAAGCACTCAGCATAATAGCTAGCATATAGAAAATAGCCAATAAATAGTTGATGTTTTTATGTCATTATTCCAAGGTCAGACAACTAGAAAGTGATTGAGTTGGAATTCAGGGCCGTTTCTGACTGGAAAACTAAACAGAAGGAGAATACACACACACACAGACACACTCACACACACAAGCCACAAACAACAACAGGGTATGGAAAGCAAAACTCCTGCTCTTTCTAGGTATGACACTATCATTTAACTTTATCTAACCCAACTTTTTATATCGAATAAATAGGGAGGCCAAGTCTGTTGAAAGGAGAAGTAGCATAGTGGTGTAGGGCAAAATCTTGAGGTGAGGCTTCCAGAATTAGAATTCCACCTTTATCCTGGACTAGCTATGTGACATGAGGCAAGTTACGGGGTCTCGCTAGATCTCTTTCTCTATTAATTATATATAGTGTGGCATCATCATGTACATTAAATGCCGTAAATTATATTAAATACAGAGTTCTAATAAAGGGTGGCTTTCATTGATGTCGATAGAGATGTAAATGTTTCTTTAAAAATACAGTATGTTCACAAAATTGAAATGTGTGATTAGTGAGAGTCACTAACCTAAAGAGTTTCGGCCATGGTGGGTCGTGGTGTTTGGGTGATCTTCATTCTCTAAGAATCTATGGACTTTCCCCATCAAAACTATTTAAACTCTGGGACAGGTCAGTGGGAAAAGGGTAAAAAGGCTTCAGAGATCAGAGCTGGCCTAATTCGAGGTGGCTGTTCCACTGAAGAGCTGGGCAGACTTCTCTTGATCTTGGCTGATGTCAGTGACCAAGAGGTGATGGGAATGGTCCTGATTCAGCAGGTGGTAGGATGGTCATTTGCGTTCCTTCTTTTTTGAACCAGAATGCAAACAGCCCTTTGGGACTTACCTCATGAAGAGAGAGTTACCTGGACTGAGTTGAGTGCCAGGGTTTAGCCCTGAATGCTTGTCAGGGTGGGGGCTCCTTGGTGCCTAAGTGTCTGGCCTCTCTTATTACATTAGGAATTCTAGAAGGTTGAGAAGGTGCATCTATGTATTTGCAGTCCCAGCACAGTGTCTGGGAAATGGTGGGTACTCCATGCGTAGTTAACAACATCAAATAAAGGATAATGAAATCCAAAAATGGGACAGGAGAACTCATTGAAGGCTCTCGTGCCACAGAGGGATTGGAAGGAAAGGCTGAAGAGCGGAAAGTAGAGAATGTGGCCCCAGGGACAGCAGGATGGACCAGGGCAGATCACGGGCTGGGGGCGCCATCGAGCTGAGTGTATGTAATTTTTGTGAGGACTGGTTTAGGGACTTGGCAGAACGGGAACTGTCAACATAGCCTGTTCAGTAAATACAGGAATAAAGTATTCTAAGTTGTTGATAAAATTTTGTGAGCAGATGAAATCTTTATAAAGAATTTAAAGCTGTTGGAATCCATTTATATTCATTTTTCATATAGTGAAAAATAGTTACCTCTGGCACTAGAAACTAAAATTTGATGCCAGGGACTTGAGCAAAAATATGTATATAAATATGTCATTGGTATGTGCCCTCATACAAAGAAGTTATCAAAATATAATTTGAAATTTATGATACCATGAAATTATAATTTGTAATGTATGATCATGAAGAACTTAGATGGATGATGTGGGAAGTCACAGCACAAGTCTAAAGGCCGAAAAATTTGTGTGTGGGGAGGTAATTGGTATAACTTTGAGTTTTATTTTTAACGATACAGTTTACTACTATTTTGAAAGTATTTTTTCAGAAATGATAAGGTAAAAACATTTTTTTCACCAAAGTCTGTGCTGTAAACATAAAACTAGTAACAAGAACAGAGAAAATTATGCTGAGTGTTAAATCAGTTCACGTAGGAGAAAATGATACGACAAAGCAAAAACTCCAGTTTTCTCTCTGCTGCACCACATCGCCCTGCTCTTTCTATACGTCCCATGACGAACCAGGGTGCTGTGTGGCTACAGGGAGAGGTAACAGCCTTTAGTGGTTGCCACGAGTGATTTTATGTGGTCCTGGCAGATAGGCCAAGGATTTGGCATGGCATCATTAAACCAGACACATTAGCACCTTGTGTGTAAGCCTTGGATGTTTTATCCTATCACCTGAAGGAAGGTTGTTTAGAAAACTTGAACTGCGAGTAAATATCAAACCACATGTTCCCAAGAACATTTGTGTCTTTTTAATTGGAAAAAGACCGTCTGTTGCCATAGTGCTCCTCGAAGATAACACAGTGTGGAACTTTCCGGAGTTCTCCGAGAACAAACTCTTCAGTCCAGTGCCAAGTTATTACAAATTTTGAAATTTTTGCTTTAAAAAAACACACATTATACAAACTGTGCCCAACTCTTACCAGAGTGGGTTTTCACGCTGGGTTGCAATTAACTACTTACTGCCTAAACCTACTCTGTCCCTGAAGACCATAAACTACTAAAAGACAGGAGACCAGGGAGAGCTTCCGAGAAAAGATGTCACAGAAACTGAGACCACAAAAATGGATCAGCAGGCGCTGAAGGACTGTAGGAGGACAGGGGCTGTATCGGGGGTCCTTGTGACGAGTTTGGGTGTTACAGTGGACGGCCTGAGACAGTACTGTGTCATCTTCATCTCTGTTATTTATTCATCCTGTTCTGAAAGAAGTTCAAGTTGGAAAAAGAAATAGCACACGTCGATGAGAAAGTGAACAAAAGATGGTCTGAAAAGAAGAAATTTGGTAGAGTGTAGGGCCCACCTTTGATGTGCCTGTAAACTTAACTGTCCTTCTGTTGCACCATCACTGCCCTGCCCTCACCGCACACACACTCTCACACTCACACACACACACACTTTTGCTCTCTCCGTCTCCTCTACTCTTTCTCTGTGCACACATACACACAGAGGGGAAGGAACAGACACACACACACTTTTGCTGTTACTGTAAAAGTTATACTAGAACAGTATATTAAATGTCTGTCACCTCTTCAGTCCTTTGTTTTCATGGATATTCATGCCTGAGTGTATGTGTACAAACAATGGAAACATTGTCTTCTTTCACTTACTCTGGGAATACCTTTTTTTTTCCCTGATGTTTTAATTAGGTACATAGTAAGTTTGGCCTACTATTAAAGCAGTGTTTACTAAGAAAAGTTAAACTCATTATAAAATCCTTTACACATAACATAACTTAGATACTTGAGTGCCATTTTTTCTTCTCCCAGTCCTTATCCTGAATGTGTTCTTGGCAGTTTAATCTGTTCTGTTTTACACTTTTAAAAATACAAGATGGAGTGGTACAAATAAAATCAGTAAGTTCTCTCCCTCAGTAGAGTTTTGTCATCAGAAATAAAAGTGTCGATGTTAAAAAAGAAAATGTCATAAATAAAGTGAGTGGTATTCAGTAATTGTCACCACTCTTGATTTCCCATGTGGCAGTTGGTCTTGGATGTATAAATTTTGTTTTTAAGAATCTTGCAATTAAAAAAATGCATATGAAACAAGCCAAATAAATATTTTAAAACACTATTTTTATTTAGAAGGACAGCTGTATAGTCAAATTGCTCTGCATGTAAAACATTTATAATACATGAAGCATAATTTGTAGAAGCTACTCTCACACGAGTTCTAAGAAGAATTACAAATGTACAACACTAGATTAGCTTTGGGGCAGAGAACACCGTCTATGGAGCCAGTGACATGCACTGAAACCCAGCTCCAGTCTTTACTGGTTGTATTACCTTGGGGAAGTTCCTTGACCTCCCTGAGCTCTAGATTTCTAATCTTTACCAAGCATTTAATAATAAAACCATGAGGTTGTTTTAAGGATTACATAAATTAATAAACGTAAGCCACGTAGAATAGTGCCTCCTCAATGAGCTGTTATTATTATTTTTTTTTTTACTTTTTTTTTTCTTTTTGTTTTATATCTTGCTTCTACTGAAAGTGTTTATTTGACCTCTTCTTTTATGACGTAGGACTGATGGGAACCTATAGTCTTAGGGAAAGGTAGAACTGTTAGTGGAAATTTTTCCTGGTCAAGAAGCCAAATGCTGGGGCAGTGCCTGTGGCTCCAAGGAGTAGGGCACCGGCCCCATATGCTGGAGGTGGCAGGTTCAAAAAAAAAACGAGAGGTGGCCTGGCCAAAACAAACAAAAAAAAGGTAAAATGCCACAGGCCAAATTCATATGGTGGGAGGGGGTTCAAAACTTAGAGACTCATGACTGAATGAAGGGAGGGGACTAAGTTTAAGATGAAAACACTGTGACATTATGTCTTCAAATAGTGGATGTTTGCAGCAGCTTCCCTTTGGGAAACTTAGAGAACCATCCTGAATTTTATCCACACAAGATCTGCACTGAGTCTTAATGTCTAACAGTCAGACATTCCTACCATTACCTATTTCAACCATTTTTTTTTATTTTCCTAAATATTCATACCTTTCACGAAATGAGTCATTATTTTCAGAAATTCATTGTTTTTTTTCCTTCCTTCTTGGTTTGCTCCATATTGTCCCATCATTTTCCTGAGAAAGTTTATTTTACGATTATCACAGGATCTGCTATTTTATGAAATAAACCTGCTGACCACCAGACGGATTAGATACAAGATAGCCACACCTTTTTACTGGACTAATTGGAATGCAGTTTAAATTGTTTATTTAGACTATGATGACTAATGATGCAGTTATGGTTTAGAACTTTGCCTAGACTATTTGAAGCCATCATTTTCATCTACATCAAAAAGTAAAGGTGGCCCATTGCCCAGGAGGAAGTACAGGGCATGGTCAGTCAAGAGCCCTAAAACACAATTTTAAAACCCCCATTAGAATAGCGAAATTTGCAAGCCGTTTCAGTGATTTCTAGCCCTGGGTTGGAAAGCTCTCATGTCCCCATTACCTCATGTGTCTGGTGCTATTGTCCCAGACTCTACACCACATTTTGTTTAAAATCACTCTTAAGAAAATAAGCAATCTATATTGTATTTTCAGTCTGGGATTGAGAGACTGAGCCTGTGCTTTTTTATGTAATTGTAATTTTGGAACTGTACCGATACACTGTATGTTTGGAATTATACTATATAATTGCAAACAAAGTTGAGTAAGTTACGTTCACATATCAGTGGCCTACCTGACTACTGTGTTATAATTGCTGCATAGAAGGAGCCCCTTTAAAAAGGAAATCTCATTCCACAGAAGTTTGCTTTAGGTTCATTATATAAACCAAAATTATTTTAGAGTAAAATATCTTCTGTGGGTTGAAAAATTACATTTAAAGACCGAATTATTTTTGAAGGCACCAATTGAACCTTTATTTTTTAAAAAATACTTTTACAGACCCTCAAATTGAGTTAAAATTATCCTTTTAGTTATTTTTAAGTAACAGTTTTCCATCTCAATGATATTTTAAATTTACGTTTCATGTTTCCTAAGTCTTCGGATAGGCCATTTTCTGCTTGTAGCTCCAGTATGCCAAATTTTACAAGGGTAGGTCTGTTTCTACTTAAGGATTTTAATGTGTTTGGCATTTTTGTATGGAAGTCAAGAGCTTTACAACAAAGAAAACTAAAAATCATACAAGAAGACAGCGCACAAAGCACTGGCCTGGAGTCGGTTACTGGTTTTCTCTGAGTTCCTATTTGATGATAATGTGACCTTGTTTGTGTGACCTGAAGCTCCCTGGACTGGAAGAATCTAATGAAAATAATGCACAGCGCAGCACTTTCGGTAAACTCTCTTTCTTCTCTGTATGAGACGCATTTATCCAAAAAGGACTATGCATGCACGTTTACTAAGTCAATCTTCCCCTGAATTCTGGTCAGGATTTCCACCCTTGCATGTTGCTCTCATGAGCATTGAAATTGAAATTTTTTTTTTTTTTTTGTGGAGACAGAGTCTCACTTTATCACCCTGGGTAGAGTGCCGTGGCGTCACACTGCTCACAGCAACCTCCAGCTCCTGGGCTTAGGCGATTCTCTTGCCTCAGCCTCCCTAGTAGCTGGGACTACTGGCGCCCGCCACAGCGCCCAGCTATTTTTTTGTTTTGCAGTTCGGCCGAGGCCGGGCTTGAACCCGCCACCTTCGGTATATGGGGCCGGTGCCCTGCTCGCTGAGCCACAGGAGCCGCCCTTGAAATTGTTTTTTATAAGTATGACTGGTAATATACATTTCAACCAGTTTTAGAATAATAGTAGGGTAGGAAAAAGAGTGTAGACTCTTCTTTTCCTTTAAGGTAAGTCATGGGTTTTAAAAATTAAGATCACATTTCATGTACAATTTTGAGACTGATTTCTGTTGCCCAGAAGAATTTCACACACACTTTCTCAGAGAGTAGGTGAATACAATGGGAGGAAAAGTAGAGCACAGAAAACAAAGAATCATCTGCTCCTTACAGAAAAAATGAATTTTTTTTTAAAATTTTCACACAGTCTCACTCTGGGATAGAGTGCAGTGGCATCATCAAAGTTTAATGTAACCTTGCACTCCTGGGCTCAGGTGATTCTCGTGCCTCAGCCTTCCACAAAGCTGGGACTATAGGTGCCCACCACAATGCCCTACTAATTTTTCTATTTTTTTGCTGAGACAGGGTCTCACTCTTAATTAGGGTGGTCTTGAACTCTTGACCTCAAGTTATCCTCTCACCTTGGCCTCCCAGAATGCTAAGATTACAGGTGTGAGCCACTGTGCCTGGCCAGAAAATGCCTTTTTAACAAACACTGGTGAATATAGAATTTCCTATTCAACAAAAAAACCTTTATTTCCTCAAACAGTAGGATAAGCCTATATGTGCTGAGTAAATGAGTGTGTGTTGGTTAAAATCAATGAGTTGAGTTAGTGAATAAATAAATGGATAAACTTAGTAGGTAGCATATTCTTTTTCCTGATTATTATTTTTATGAAATAATATTTACATTAAGTACTGCAAAGAAATAGTTGAAATAATTCGGGTAAAATCCCTCATTTTCGTTGTGGTAATAGGCAGTTGTTACAGTGGTATCAGAAATTTTGGGGGGATAGGATACTGTTTATGTAAGTTGAATTACCCCCACACTTACAGAGCTTGTGAGAATCAGGAGATGAGATAACATAAATCATAAGCAAAAGGGCAGTTAGTACTATTCTGAAAATAAACCACGGTCCATGTGATCACATCCTGAATAAAAGAAGCAGAAGGAGTTTAAGAAAATTACAGTGTTTGAGAAGAATTTTTCATGTTTTCTATCCCATATTCTTTTAGTTGGATGGTAGTTATTATTAAAAGGATGCTAAATATGACATATTTTTAACATTTAGTCAGCAGCAGCTATGGCAGAGAGATCCACTGTGTTCTTGGTATCTTTGGTGTAGAAAAAGAGCATTGGGCTTGACACTATAACAGCAGGGGGTTTTTGTTTTGTTTTGTTTTAAGACAAGGTCTCACTTTCTTGCTCCTGGAGCAAACTCTTAGGCTCAAGCCTCTCAAGTAGCTGAGACTATAGGTGCCTGCCACAACCCCTGGCTGTTTTTTAGAGATGGTGTCTCACTCTTGTTCAGGCTGATATTAAACTTATGAGCTCAAGTGATCCACCTGCCTTGGCCTCCCAGAGTGCTGGATTACAGGTGTGAGCCACCACATGTGGCCCTATTATGGCAGGTTTGTAACTGCTTGTGGAAAAGCTTGAGGAAACAGGTTAAATGTCATTATGCGATTGGGGCTTGTTGGAGGTTGGAGGACTTTGTGGACAGCATGGTAAACCTTACTACCACCCGAGAACAGAAATCATGGTTGCAGAAATAAACTGAGGTCGGCATTTGAAGAGAAAGGAAAACATCACATTTAACATTAACTACTATCATGTTCTGTTCTGGGGCTCATTTCTTAGGAATGTATTTCTTACACTAAGTAGAATATGTATGTAAAGCCAGGTTGTCAGCATTTAAAACATTTTAACAACAGTTCTTCAGTGGTCACTGTAATTGTTTCTAGCTGTTGCATTTTGTGTATCTTAGTACTGATTTATGGAGCCAGTTTTTTTTTGTTGTTTTTTTTTTGCAGTTTTTGGCCAGGGCTGGGTTTGAACCCACTACCTCTGGTATATGGGTCCGGTGCCCTACTCCTTTGAGCCACAGGCGCTGCCCTATGGAGCCAGTTTTTGACTTGCTACCTGCAGTGTCTGGTTTCACCATATGAGAAAATACTTAAACAACACTGAAAAAAAATGCAAACCTCAGAGGCTTTATTTAGTGAGCAAAACAACTAAAAACTTACTTCTTGTTTTTTAAATGGATTGCTGAATGTAACATAGCTATGGCATTTTTTTGTTTTTTGTAGAGACAGTCTCACTTTATCGCCCTCGGTAGAGTGCTGTAGCATCACAGCTCACAGCAACCTCTAACTCCTGCTTAGCCCATTCTCTTGTCTCAGCCTCCCGTGTAGCTGGGACTCCAGGTGCCCGCCACAATCTGTGGCGTTTTAAAACATGACAAGACTTTGATTGAATGACTTATCAGAATACTAGCTTATGATTTTATCTGAGCTTCACACTAGAAAGTCATTATTCTTTCTGCAAAGCTGAGAGGAAATCACTGAACTCGAAAAGCTGGATATCATGTCTGACTAATCTATTACTCATCCCAATAATGGGAAATTATTTGTTCCTATGTTTCATAGTAGTCCATCATGAACAATAAAATCACATAACCCACTCAAAGATATTTAAGGAAAATTGAGGTGATGCTTGGAAAAAAATTGTACTTAAAAAATGGGCACAGTGAGTGTTTTGCATTATGCTATTGTTCTATTTTTTCATTTCTCACATGGAAGTAGAAAGGTTAGCAGAAAATCACCTTGAGATTTGTAGTTTGCATGATTAGGGCTAGAGCTTTGCACTTCGTGAAGGTAAGAAGTATAGGTGTTAGAATTGATATTTTCTCTCGTCTTTTTTTTAGTGGAGAATAAGCATGAAATATAACTGGTTTGGTTTGGAAGGGTTGAATTTACAGAAAAACATTTGAAAGTCATTCACATAGAACTGGTAGTGCTGTGATAGGAGGAAAACATCCAGAAAGAGTGAATACCTGAGAAGAAGAAATCTAAATACAAGCCTCAGTCTGTCTTTCCATATCCAGCAATCAGAAAGGAGAAAAATCAAAAGAAAGTGGCAAAGAATCACCAGGTTAATTACAGAAGGGAAACAAAGACAAAGCATTATCAAGAAAGGCAAAAGAGAAAACGTTTTATTCAGGAAGGAAGTAGCTAATGGTGCCAAATGCTACAGAGAGGACGAGGATGGAGAAAAGGACCCTGACTCTGGCGGTTAAAAGGGCACTAGCAACTTTGACAGCAACCTGACTAGACTTGGGAGGCAGGAGGTAGAATCCAGATTGCAAACCAGATTCCAAAAACATGACTCACTAGTAAGCCGGAAGGTAATACATAAGGACTCAACAAGTTTCAACAACTCTATAAAGAAATTCAGTAATAAAAAGAAGAGAGGTGGGTGCCAGCTGGAGAGCTCAGCACAGAAGAGCTTGTTGTAGCACAGTGGAGGCAGTTGCGCTCTAGAACAGTGATGGGAGGATGCTTTCCCATGGAGGGAAGGCTGGGGGAGAGGGAGAGATGAATTACTAAAGTAGGGATCCTGGATACCGCTGATACTGGAGTTTCAGGTTTTTGGTCTCGGTGATTCAAAGAATAAATCCGCGGACCACAGATGAGTGGTAAGACAATTTATTTACAGAAAAAAATACCAAAACACTAAAGCTCCTGGTAGGGAGAGAAAACCCAAGTCGGGAGAGAAAAGCTCTCTATGTCTCTCTCTCTTTTTCTCTGTCTCTCCATCCAGGCTCTTTGTCTAGAGGTGTATATATAGGTGCATGGGTTTCCTCTATATGAGGCCAGTAAATGAATGGACACAGTCTCTTCTGCTGGGGCAAGGTGAATGAATGCATTAATGAATGGACACAGTCCATTCACGGAATTGAGGCCTAGGAAACTTACATGAAATTGACCTATGCATAGGAAATGAGGGTTCCATGTTTAAGTGCAAAGTGAAGGAGACACCAAGGTGCTGTTGTCTCCCCAGCAGTTGTCTAGCAGTTGTTTGGCTATTGGAGTCTCCAGTGGGTGTCGGAGTTACCCCCCCCCCTTGCCTATCCTCCAGTCTGCTGGTTCCCCAGCTGGCTGTCGCCGCACCAAAACAGCCAAGGTGGAGGTGGCAGGTCTTGCAGGTCAGCTCCACTGAGCTGGCTGGGGCACCACCTGTTCTGTATCACTGCTATGTGTCAGAGGAGTTAGGAAGGGATCAAAAAAGTGAATTCGAGAGATTGGCTTTAATGAAGATGGACAAAGCATTTGCTGAGATACAGAAGTACAGAAGAAGGGGCTTAGCCAGTGAGGTTACCTTGTTAACATTGCCTTCCCCTCATCCCTGTTGTCCAGATGGTTCACTGGCTTGGGTTCACTTTTGTATTGCCTTTCTTTTTTTTTTTTGAGTCAGAGTCTCACTATGTCACCCTGGGTAGAGTGCTATGGTGTCTTAGCTCACAGCAACCTCAGACTCTTGGGTGTAAGTGATTCTCTTGCCTCAGCCTCCCAAACAGCTGGGACTACAGGTACCCGCCACAACGCCCACTATTTTTTGTTGCAGTTGTTAATTGTTGTTTAGCTGGCCTGGGCCGGGTTCGAACCAGCCACCCTTGGTGTATGTGGCTGGCTCTGTAACCACTGTGCCACAGGTGCCAAGCTAAGCCTTTTAAATTCTTTAGTTTAACTTTTTCGTTAGCCTTACAGAAGGCTTACCTGGGCAGAATTTTGTGCAGGCAGGAGATATGTTTTATCTAGTATATACTGCTTAAACACTTCCTGTTCACCTGTTGTAATTATTTGAGTAGCGCGCAAAGTCAGTGCTATCAGGGCAGGGTTTTGCAGCCCTGCCTATCCATCACAGCACAAAGGTGAAGGCTAATTAGCTATCTAGGTAAACCTCAGAAGCTGTTTCCAAAATAAATCCTCAATTTCAAATGAATGGGATAGGTTATTAAATATCACATTTTTTTTTTCTGGTTAAGTTTCAACATAGGAAAATATTTCTTAGATTTCAGAAGTGGATACTTCTGAAGCCAGATGAAATCTTAGTCATAATTCATTGTAATAAGTAGTAACATTTGGCTGAAAAAAAATCATGACAAGAGCAAAATTCAAAAAGCACATAGTTGCTAAATGCTGTGGCTTAACCACTGTTTCTATCAACCAAATAAAATTAGATTATGTCATTATCTTTTGCCTGATCTATACCCTAGGCACAAGAGTATGGCACAAGGCCCTTGATCCGAATATTGGAGTTACAGTTTTCTGATTCTTATATAGCAAAAGCAACTTAAAGCTAATGGTAACTAAGTCTTGTTCAAAGCATAGGTAATATGCTGCTGTTCGTTTAATGGTTGCTATTTATTTTTCCTATAAGTTGTAAGTTCAAATTTTATTTAAAGTATAATTTCTCAGTTGGCTATACCTGTTAAATCTTGAGTTTTCCACTTGTACACACATAGTATGACGATTTTAAAAGCTCATTTTTGTGTATTAAACACTTCTAGGAGATGTTTTAAGGTAGTAGGCTTGACATGGTAGACTTCTGATGCTGAATTCTGGCTTTAGGAATCACTAGTGGTGTGATCAGATTAGAGTTACTATAAACTATAGTGGTCTCATATATAGAACAGGGTTACTTAAAATACTTCCCAGAAGTGACTTTTGAGAGATTTAAATTAGGTGAAGCAGATAAAACATGCAGAGTCTAGCACATCACAAAGCCTCATTAAATGTTGGCTATTATTATTATATTTTCTGATTATACTTTGGAGATTCATAAGTACTTAAGTGTCTGGCACTGCTCCAAGCATATCCTTCATCTCTGCTAATCCACTTCCTTTATTTTTTGCATAAATGATCATAGTCCATTTTTTGCAAAAGTAGAGTTCCATGGGCAAGGATAGATTATAAACTGCTTACTGTTTTTATGGTTTGACTCAACATTATATTAATGTGAAAATAATAGTCTTTTTTTTAGTTCCAAAGTTATGTAAAACTATGTAAGGGTGACATGGTAGCCACTTGATTTCATTCCTGAAAATAGTGGGTTTCATTTCTTTTCAAAATAGGTAGAGAAAGAAAAAATAGAAGAGTGGGACAATACATTTAGTACAAGTAAAATATGGCCAATGGCAGCTTTTGTGTTTTTATATTTTTATTATTAATGTTCCTAATAACTTATGATACTTTACTAAGAAGAATGTGGTTCTGCTCCATCCAGTTTAATACATAAGACATAAAGTCTCCATCTTACACTTACAGCACTGATTTATCATGACTGCTGTGCCTTTACGCGGACATTATTTTCTTCTAGAAGCTCCCAGGAAAGTACAAGAATTCCATTTAAGTATGTGGGAGTTGTAAATTGAAGCAATATTGCTGTAGCCCACTTCCCTAGGGCCACCATGAACCCCTCTTTATTGCAGACTCATCTCGTCAGCCTCCTTGGAGTTTTTTAAAAAAAATCTTCCTATCCAATATTGCTGCCTTTGGAACATTTCATCTTCTCATGAAAGCCTTCCCATCTTTGTTTTCTTAATCAAGGATTACCCATTCTTTTAGAGTCAATACCAGACACAGCTCCTGTGGGGGCCTCACTAGGTTCTTCGTTCCCTCGACTGTGGGAAATACCCTGTGTGTAGTAATGCACTGGTTTCTGCTGTGATCATTTACTGACCCAAGTCCTCTGCGATACAGTAGGAGCTGTGACCCTTCGCTCTACGCCTGCAGCAGTTAACACCACTGTGTCATCGCCCTGTGCTGTTTGAATGAGTGCATGCAGAGATGGCTGTTTGATTGTGGACATTAACCCGGGCTTTATCCTTCTTTGTATAGACAAACATTTCTTGAATTGTGTCCTGTGTCACTAAATAAACTTTTTTACTTTGTGATGAATAGTTTACAAAAATGTTGAAATAATGCTTTCAGGAAATACTTTTTAAGGCACAAATTCAAACTGTATTTTTTTCCATAAAGTGATGATAAGCTTACAGAAAACACCCAAAGTTCAGTGGCTTATTCCAGCGAAGGTTAATAGCTTTTATTCCTAGTCTCTTGCTACTCTTTCCTGTATGAAACTCAATGATAAATGGATTTAAAAAAAGATAAATGGGTTAAATTCTTCATGATTTTTATGGCTACATTGCATAGAAGTCTGTGATTTGCTATTAAGAAGTTATGTAATTTTTATAGGTGGTACATATTAATGAAAGGGCTATAAAACAAAGGATTTTAATTCTATATTCAGGATATCTTGTTTTTAAAACTATACAGCAGGTATTTCAAATTAGAGTTTTCTATTCCCAGGGATTTCACTGTGATTGTATATTTTTTTATCATATCTTTAAAACTCTGTTCTTACGCCTTTTTAAAATACAGAATAGAACAGAGCACATCTTGCTGTATAAGAAAATTTAACACTGACTAGAATATTTAATCATGGTTTCAGAATTATTTCTTTTCAGGATTCAGTACTTATTTTTTATTTTATTTATTTATTTACTTTTTTTGAGATATTCGGTTGCCCTCTGTAGAGTGTGGTGACGTCCCAGCTCACAGCAACCTTTAACCTCTTGGGCTTAAGCAATCATTCCTGCCTCAGCCTCCCGAGTAGCTGGGACTACAGGTTCCCACCACCAGTACTTGTTATTCATGCCTGTTTTATAGATGAAGAAATGAGATTCACGGTGCTTAAATGATTCTCCCAAGTCTTTGCTTCTGCAGAAATGTTTACCTCTTATTTTTCTCAGTGGATTGTTAATTATTTTATCGAAAGTCTGATCTCCTTACAAAACTTGGCCATTATTGAAAGGCAGGATTTCTGTTATCCATCATTATTGTTCCAGAGCTTGGCACTTTTGTGCATGCTCAGTATATGCTTTTTGAGGGAAAGAATGAACAAACAATAACATTCAAGTATAAAAAAATGAGTGACACCCAATCTTGGCCCAAGTGCCTGGGGAGAAAAATAGTGTCATGATTTGCTGCTGGGGCTGCAGAGCCAGACGTCCTTGGTTTACATAGTAGCTTGATCTCAAACTGCCTCAGTGAACTCGGCTATAACATTATCCGTCCTATAGTGTTATTATGTGGGTTGAGGTAGTATTTACAAATGTCAACAGCAATGCCTGAGTCCAGTTTAATTTTGCTTTAGAAATTCAAGTTCCATGTAATTAGGACATAAATATTTTAAATTTTAGATAAATAAAAATTGGAAGTGAATATAACTTGACTGAATAAAGTAAAACAAAATGTATTAAAGTTTGATTTAATACTGTGTATTTGGTAATCCTGGATATTATTAAATTTGCATTTTAGTTTTAGCATAAAATACTTAACTGCACATTATTTAGGTTTAAAAATGCTTTAAGTTTTTAAAGGTTATAGACTTCTCCATTTCTTCCTCATTTTTTAATTGTCAACTGAGCATTCGATTGAAAATTCAAAAATGCAATTTTTAATTGGCATGCATCACATATATTGCTGTTAGTCTAAAACATTATTAGATATAGCCCAACATTTCAATTAATGTATACTTAATACAAATATTCACCACTTGTGCTATTAAACAGTAAACATTTTCACACTAATTAATTATGAAAATTATCCACTTAAGTGTTTTTTTCAAGAATTATTCATTCTACTTCCAGCAGTTTCAATATTCTAATAGATACAGTGACAGTGACAGAGTGGGGAAGCAGCACAGAGGTCATGTGTTTTTGTCAGTTGTTGACTTGAGTCGTCCCAGAATACACGTTAGTCTTAGTGCAAGTCTTAGCTTGTTCCTTTAATGCAGTGGCTCTCAACCTGTGAGTCGTGACCCATAGGAACTCTATTAAAGGGCTGCGGCATTAGGAAGGTTGAGAACCACTGCTTTAGAGCAATACCGATGGTATCAAGGGAATCAACAAGCAACAATAAGAGACGAGGCCAGTGTGACCCTGTAACCCATCAGAGCACAGAGAGAAGAACTTGCTTTTTAAAAAAAAAAAGATACTCAGAATTGCTTCTGGCATGGCTTCAGCTTGATGCCTTATTTTTCAGGGGAAGAAGCAATAATTCCAGAGTGCTGTGAAGTAGACAGCCTTTTGCTTTCATTTGAATTGTGTGTTTAGTAATCTAGCACAGTAGAACAGCGGGAGTTGATGGTCATCATGAGGCAACCCTTAGTTTTTCATGGTTTTATGGAATGATTTTCTGATTCATTAAAACGTATGCTAACGAAAAAAAAGTTTCACTGACTTATGTTCTATGCTCAGATGCCATTTTTATAGTCTCAAAGTAAAATAAACAGCACAGCGCATTTTTAAAGTAAGAGACAACCCAAATAACATCTTCCTGTCTTCTTTTCTGAGGGTATTAGATTTAATGACCTTCACAGCTTTGTATGTGCCAAGAGCTCTAAACTGTTGTGAATTCAGACTATTGACCCTTTATAAAATATCTTAACCAGTGTTTGCAGAGGTGAAGATGCTTCTTAGGAATGCAAGTTTACATTCTTAAAAATGTCCTGATTTAGGTATATATGCATATATCTCTCCTTTCTCACCCTACCCCCTTTATTCGTAATTCTTAAGACTAAGAGGTTCAGCTGTTCACGCTGTCTTGTTTAGGAGTGGAGCCCTCTGGCAGAGCTTGGTCCGGAAGTGTATGCTACCTGGCAAGTTGAAATTAACTATATGGAGTAAAATAGTTTCACTGTACTGTCAGAATTTTGTTATATAAATGATTTTTATTAAAAATTGTTTTATTTAAATGATTTGTATTGTGTGAATGTGTGCGAGTGTGTGTGTGCTCTTATAGGCACGTGTTAATGCAAAGTTGTGTGTTTACTCTGTGGTATCATCAGATGTAGTGGGGCTTTTGGTAGGAAGGCAGTCTGGGAATGAGCAGACCTTGTTCTAAGCTCCGAATCTACTAATTGCTATTAATGAGCGCTTTGGACTTCTTTATTATCTAAACAGCACGCAGTCCTGAGCTACAACGCGTGCCTCGCCCATCTCTCTAAACAGCCAGCAGAACATGATTACAGAGAGCCCAGGACAGTACTTTGCCCATAGAAAACTTCAGGGTTGTAGCTGTGGTTAATGATACTACTGACAGTTCTTCATAGGGACACACGGAAGGAGGCTGGATTCAATTTTCAGGCGCCCATGATTGTAGTCAAGACATTTCTACTCCCTAATTACTGTACATTGCAGAGCCAGATTTCTTACCTTTAAACTAAGGTAGTCACAGCTGCCTCGTTACTTCAAATGACTGTTGTGAGGTATATGGAAAATAATAAGATGTTATGTAAACATTAGCAGTGGGGCTAGTTTTCTCATGCTTCCCTGGTTCCAGGTTCCCATTCCTGAAGGAGTATTGAAGGAGCAGGAACTTGAGGGAGAGGGAGAAAGTGAAGGAGGGAATGGTGACTGATACTTCTGCTTCTGTAATGTGATAATTGGGTGTCTGAGGGTAGCTGTGCGTGTTGGGGGCCGGGGGCAGGGTGGAGCGGAAGAAGGGGTATGCAGACAGTTGTGTCAGAGAAATTCAATCTCAGATGGTGGCTCTTTTTATTTTCCCACTTTACGCTTGCTTCTTTAATGGGACACTGGTTACAGGCTGACATAAGAGGCAGGAAGTTACTGATTAAGGAAATGACATAAAACCATCAAAGCAGAGAGCACGGCGTTTGAGGTGAGGTGGCTCAGAGCACGTCTGGTCAGCTTATCAGTGTGTGGACCCCGGACCATGATGAAGGAAGGACGAGAACTCTGAAATGAGAGGTGGGCGGCGGGAGGAGTCCGTGGGGCAGAAAGCACGCGAGGAACTCCCCGTGGAGACAGTAGAGGTGTGTGTGGGTGTGTGTAAATTAGGTAACGAGTGAGCTCAGAGGTTGTACACAGATTTAAGAAAAAAGGGATTCTTCAGTTGCAGAATACTAAATTTCTTCCTTTTCTTTTTTCTTTCCTCTTTTAATCAAGAGCTCTGACTTAAGCATTATAGAATACTAAATTTAACAGACTGAATCAACGAGGATAGCTTTTGCCATCCTATGAAGAGTCACATGTATATAAAAGAGTAATTATTAAGCTTAAAAGATAAATTGTGACGTAAGAAGATTTGAAGTCATATAAAAGTTCATTCACTGCTTATAAATTGTTATTATCTTAGATTACTGGTATATTTTATTAAACATACTTTCCATTTATTCATATTTAAACAGAAATGTATCGATCAGGATAGTGGTAGTAATGTTAAGTCAGTGGCTTCTTAAGAATTATTTAACCCTGATTCATGAAACAAAATGAAAAAAAAGAGACAGGATAAATGATTTAAAGAGGAAACAAGCACAGTAAAAAAATTACCATTGGGTATTTAAATGCCTCATTAAAATAAAGGATAGAAAAGAGGGCAAAACCCTTAGAAAATTATGTATTTCCTTTCTTTTAAATACCTAAATTCAATTAGATTTCTTGTTAATAGTTATATTTTCCTAGCTTTTTTTTTTTTGCAGGGCTGGGTTTGAACCCACCACCTCCAGTATATGGGGACGGCATCCTACTCCTTTGAGCCATGGGCACCACCCCATTTTCTTTACTTTTAAGGAGAATGAATTTAGATATCAAAGTACTAGGATTGCTTTTCATTTTTCCTTTTATTCATAATGATAAAACATATTTTGCTTCTTTCCTAAAAGCACTGAATTGCTTAAAAAAGCACTAATTTATCTATCTTCACCAGCAAAAGAACTGGGTGATCTACATCAGTTAATCTGTGAATCACAAAGTATATCATCTAGTTTTTAAGCTAATTAAAAACACATTATGGAAAGATACCAGTTGCTTAAAAAGTATTTTAACAAATATATTTGGTTAATTTCCCTTGAAGGGAAAATAATTTGACTCATTCAAAAACTAAACTTAACTATTTATGAACAATGACTAATTATTTCCCTGGAGATTACATCCCGAGAAAAACACATTTTAAGCTTGTACACCTGTTCTTTCATTTGATTTCAACTACATCTATAAGTAAGGAATGGTTTGTGCTTCCTTTTTTGTTGACATCTGCAGGAACTATACATATTTAGACCTAGTCATTTGGGCAGGATTAATTACATTTTAAGGTTCAAATCATTTAATTTAAAAGAGGAATCCAAAGTAATGGGCTTAACCAGAAGATTGCTGAACTAAATTTCAAAAAACTAATATACTGTCTCCATTTCTCACATAATTTTTGTTTAAATTATTATTCAAGTAAAAAAAAATCAGTTATTATCTTTCATGAGATGCTTGGTTTGACAATTTCTGTGGTGCAGACACTAACCCTACCACTGGTTCCAAGCCACTAAGGTGAGGTCACTGATCGTGGAATTCATAAGAGAGGCTCACGGTCAGCTAGTACCAGCCAGTGTGAGCTGGCTCCGTACGGCACACCCCTGGGGAGGCTGGGATTTCATAGTGCCGAGGTTTTCATTCTGGGACCTGAGAGAGGAGTCTGGTGAAAGATAAAGGATGTTCTAGAGATCTCTAGTGGTGTTTGTGAGTGTGACTTCTACATGTGAGCCCAGGAGCGCTCACCTTCTGTTCAAACGGAAAATTCCTAGGTGACTCATGGTGATTTTAAAAAGCTAGATGAGCGTTCAGACTTTAAGAAAATCATCCCTGTTTCAGCAAGCCTGCCTTGGGCTCACCTGCCTTCTGACAAGCCTCACAGTATGAAATGCGAGACAGAAAGATACACAGAACATTTTCCTAAGAGAGATGTAGAAAATTATAATCTCGTTGTCTCTGGGAAACATTGGCCTTTTCCTTCTTTGCACAGCTTCTCCCAGGACACCTGCTTGTCAAGCCTTCAGGGTACTCTCCTGGCTGTATCATGGCAACCAAGTACCTTGGCTAGGGCCCTGATGATTTCCAAATGTTTAATTGCCCTTAATTTATCCTTACCCTGTCACTTTTTTAGTATCTTCACTGTAATGTTTAAAAGAGGTCTTTGGTCTATAACTATAATCTCAGGTTAATGGTCCTGCTGTTCCCCCCTCCCCCAATGTATCCTGCACATATATTTGAAGCAAAGGCTGCTCCCCTGTTATGTTATAAATCATAACAAAAGGCCGACACCTATATCCCAAGCCTTGCTGGTTAAGATTAGTGAAAATTGTCTACCATTCAATAATTATCTCGGTAAAATTAGTAAGAAATTTATTTTTTTTTATTTGATAGAATCCAATATGAAAAAAAAATTCCTCCCTGCCTGTGCCTTTTGGGTTATTCACCCATGCTGGAATCCCCTTGTCTTCTTCCTGTCCCTATTTCTACCTTTTAGACCCATCTCAGGGATCATTCTTCCTATGAAGTCTTCCCTGATGAGCCGCCTCTGCTCCCCAGGCCTAATTAGGGCTCCTTCCCTTTGCTCTCCATGGGGCACCCACAGCCTTCTGTTGATCCTTCATTAAGTACTTCCACCCTTATTGTATCTGCCGTCACTTTCTCTCCAAGTTTTATCTGGAAAAATTACAAACCCAATAAGAACTACAATGCTAGTATATTAAGTACTTACATTACCATTCAAGGAGATTTGCAGTTTTTAATATTTACCACCTCTCTCTCTCTCTCTCTCTCTCTCTCTCTCTCTCTCTCTAGCTCTGTGCTCGCCACCCCCACTAGACAGGATACATTTTTTTTCCATAAATATATGAAGGAAATATGTTGTACGTACCTACTTCTTTTATTAGTTAACGTTATCCAAATGTTGCTATCTGTATATTAATTATTAATTTGGAGGGATTTCTTGTTTTATACATTTGTTAAATGTTTATTAGACAACTATTTTGTAATAGACACTGAAGATGGCCGCACCTGTGGCTCAAAGGAGTAGGGTGCTGGCCCCATATGCCAGAGGTGATGGGTTCAAACCCAGCCCTGGCCAAATACTACAAAAAAAAAAAAATAAAAATAGACACTGAAGCTGAGCCTTAATTGTTTCAGTGTGTAGACAGCCTAACTACAGGTATTTTATATGTACATGATATAATATTATGATTAGATCATAAAAGGAATAAAAGGTTACCATTTTATGTGGAGAAAGGAACCCATACACCCAGCTATATGAAAGTATCCTCCTTCATGCATTCATTCATTCAACCACCAGCATTAATTGTTTTATTCTGTTAGGCATTGCCAGAGACTCTGGGCATATACAGTGCAGGCTTCTTGCCTTTAAGAAATCTAGTCTCGGCTCGGCACTCGTGGCTCAAAGGTCTAAGGCACCAGCCACGTACACCTGAGCTGGTGGGTTCGAATCCAGCCTGGGCCCGCCAAACAACAATGACGGCTGCAACCAAAAAATAGCCGGGCGTTGTGGTGGGCGCCTGTAGTCCCAGCTACTTGGGAGGCAGAGGCAAGAGACTCGCTTGAGCCCAGGAATTGGAGGTTGCTGTGAGCTGTGATGCCGCAGCACTCTATCCAGGGTGACAGCTTGAGATTCTGTCTCAAAAAAAAAAAAAATAATAATCCAGTCTCACATAAGAGACAGAGAAGATTATCCAAAAGGAGGATGATCATGGATGGAGATTCCCAGAGCACTTACTGTAGAAAGAGTAGAGGGAGGGAGAGGGATCTTCGGTGACACAAGGAAGTAAACTAGGCGGATAGAAAGAGGATACATGACACTGAGGCATCGTTGTATTTCAAGTCAAAGAATCACTCAAACATACGTGACATTCTACGAATTTGTAGAGTTAAAGGCTAAGGGGTAGTTAGGAGAAAAAGGAAGATACAGGGCCGGAGGCTGAGGCCCAGGTTATGGGGGACTTTGTGAGTTTAGCTGAAAAGTTTAGAACAGGGGTCCCCAAACTGCGGCCTGAGGGCCACATGCTCCCTCGTGAATTGTATTTGTTCCTATTTTGTTTTTTACTTCAAAATAAGATATGTGCAGTGTGCATAGTAATATGTTCATAGTTTTTTTTTTTTAAACTATAGTCCGGCTCTCCAAAGGTTTGAGGGACAGTGAATTGGCCCCCTGTTTAAAAAGTTTGAGGACGCCTGGTTCAGAAGCTCTGGAAAGCGTTTGAACGATTTTAAAAGGATAATGATAGATACCAGATTCGTGTTTTAATACCTTGAAAAAAGATGTGTAAAAGATTAATCTTGATATTTTTAATTTGGAGAGATTAAATCTTCCTTTGATATTAGCTAATTCAAATATTAAAAGTCATTCAAAGGCGAATCTAGGGAATTACTGTGCATGTAGTGAATTAACCGAATTAGGAATGCCACAAGCAATTTCTCTCAACCTAAGAATTTTGTTTTCTTCCACAGATACTTTCTCCTAAGGAAAGTGAGATCTAAACATTTTTTAAAAATGTATTACTCTCAAAAAAAAAATGTATTACTTACTGTCAGCCTACAGTTAGTAGTCTCCGCAGCTAATGGTGAGGAAAGACAGGAGGAGATTGGAGTTGCTGCAGTTAAACACCTGACTTTGTAGGGTACTGGATGTCACTTAAAACATTTTATTTCTTGCTCAATTCTTTCTGTTGAGTAAATGACTGGGAATTAATCAGTGAAAACATGAGTATAATTCTGGAGATTCTATAATTGATGTAATGTTTTTGTTTACTGGATCAATTAAGCCTGATTGACTTGCAGATTGCACCAGCTCTGACGGAGAACCGTTTCTCACAGTGCCTCAGCTCTCTCTGCTCACTACAGTGCAGATCGTCTGGCAGGATCAGCGGGCTGCGGGGCTCTTATAAGAGATGGCACCTGTAGGGGTCATCTAAAATCATATGATACGGACTCAAAAAAGTTACATCTCTGTATGAGTTTAACGTAGTATATTAGCTTTACACTCCTGCAGTCATATAGTTCACGCTTCAACATTAATGCTCCAAAACAGCTTATCACTTTGCTTTTCTAAAGGACATAAGTAATTAGATTTGCATGTGATGCAGGATTTCTTAGCCTCAGCACTACTGGCATTTGGGACCTAATAAATATTTATTATAGGACTGTGCATTACAGGATGCTTAGCAGCATTCTTGTCCTCTGTCCAGGAGCAGTTCTCTCCCAGCCCCCATCTGCGACAACCAGACATGTTTCTTGGTGGGCAGAATTACCCTTGCTTTAGAACCATAGTTGTGGATGTGTCACAGTTAAAGTCTAGCAAAGAAAAAAAACGTAGTTCATTATGTTAAGTGAAATAAACCAAGCCCAGAAAGACAAGGCTCGCACGTTCTCACTCATACATGTATATGGGAGCTAAATATTAAAACAGTTGACCTCCTCGAGACAGAGAGTAGAACCACAGTTACAAGGCTGGGGGGGATAGAAGGGAAGGGGCATAAAGTGGAGATTTTAATGGGCACAAAAATGTAATTAGATAGATAGAATGAATAATGTTTGATAGCATATTGAAATGAGTGTAATTGATGGTAAGTTAGCATATAGTTAAAATAAGTAAAAGAGTGGAATTGGAATGTTCCTAACACAAAGAAATGAAAGGCTCAAGGTGATGAACGCCTCAGTTACCCTGATTTAATTAATACACATTTTATGCTTGCGTCAAAACCTCACATGTGTCCTATAAAGATATACAACTGTAACACACACATAATAAAAGTAGTTTAGTTAACTTTCCCATGAACTAATTGCATTTATTCATTTCTAAACCTGTGTCTACATTTTTATTTTATTTTGGCTGTAGAGATATGTTTTGTATAAAACAGCCTCCTAAAGCAGGTAGTTACATGAGAAAACTAAGAACTCTGCTAAGTGCTCAGAAGTAATATTTCCTAGAATGAACAAATCAGAAATACATGTAAAGTTCCATAAAAAAATTTATTAAAGGTAGAGTATTAATGTCTTTATATAGTGATCAAGGAAATGCCATGAAGGATATCTGTAACAGTATGATCAAAATATTTCTGAATGTATATGAATCGTGCCCTGTGATTGCACCAATGTACAGAATTATGATTCAATAAAATTATAAAAAAAAAAAAAAGAAAGAAAGTCACAGGAAGCAGCTCACATTCAAGGAATGGGAGTTGTACTCCATCTCCTCGAGGGGAGAGAAACTACTAAAACTATTCGGAATTCTTCAAGAGAAATTGTTCTCTTTTTATCAACTTTTTACTTATATATTCCTTTTTAACAGTATCGCCTCTTGGATGTTTATGAGGTCAATTAAGTTGGTGAACTCATATTAGAAAAAGTGCTCCAGACCTCATTGCTGAATTTCACTATGGTCACCTTCAAAGTGCTCCCCTTATCCGAGAACTTTAATAACATTCAGCAATCAGATATATGTAATAATTTTTCTAGGATGAGTTTGCCAACTTAATTATCAAACAACATACAATGATAGCTCTCATGGGCGTTTATAACAAGATCTCCAAAGTGACTTTGAGGGGTGACCACGTTTTGATCAGCACAGCTTCCCAAGGGGAGTATTTTGAAGGAGACCACGGTCTATTCAGCAATGAGGTACATTGCACTTTTCCTGGGACGAGTTTACAAACTTAATTGTCAAACCTCATACTTTGTACTCTGTTTTCTAGTCTGCTACTGTATTTCTTTTATTGCTCAAATTGTTGAAGCTTGGCTTATTGAGAACTTTTTCATTTAGTTTCTGTGTCCCTCTGCTGGACTCTCAGAGATGCAAGTTTTTGCTTTTTGCTTTGAGCAGCTCATTTTGTGTATTTCCTTCCCTTCTCCACACCCCCTCTCCCCCACTTCCTGCTTCCCTTTATTGGAGAAAGATCCTAAAAACCAATTTTAGGTACCCAGGGTGTTTATTACTATTGGGCTATCAGTGTCTGTCGGCCCTCACAGCTGACAAGTGAGGACAGGTATGTATATATACTAAACAGGTAAATGTATAAATATTTTCATAGTAAAATATCTTGATTGTTAGTAAGGCAAACATGAGTTCATACTCATATCTCCAAGTTTAATTTGCTAACACGTAATAACACATAATTCAATTGATTTCCTCTGCTTGCTTTTCTATAAACTCCCATTGCAACTACCATATCCCATCTGTTTATTTAGCCTGTCAATTCTAGTTTATTGGCAGTACCTCAACTGTTAAAGCACACACCTGTGGGAAATAACTAAATTAACTACACCAAAATGCTCATGAACAAGTTCTTTTCCATTTAGTTTTATGGATTCACTCACTTCTAAAGTTAGTTACATTACCAACGTTTTCCCCTGTCCTATTAAATAAGATAATATTTGGTTATTTTTATTTTTTCATGTTCTTCATTACATACTAGGAATGCATAAACCCCTAATTATTTTTTCAATATGCATACATAGATTAAAGTTTATTCTTTGGTATGTAAATTTCTATGGGTCTGACAAGTGTATGGTGCTCTATGCTCTTCTGTATCATACAAAAGAGTTTCACTGCCCTAAAAAGATTTTTGGGCTTCAGCTTTCCAACCCCCATACCCACTCCACATGCCTGGAAACCCCTAACTTTTACGTGTTTCTAGAGTTTGACTTTCCTGAATGGAATGTAACTGGGGTCATACCGTACGTAATCTTTCCAGGTCACTGTTGTACTTGGCAGTCTACGTCTAAGATTCATTCATGCTTTGCTTAATAGGCCACATGTTTTGTTGCTGGATAATGTCCTGCTGCTTAGAAGTACTATCATTTACTTATCCATTAACCTATGATGGCATCTTCTTTGTTTCCAGTTTTTAGAAATTATAAGTAAAGCTTCTGTAAACATTTGTGTACAGATTTTTGTGGGGTCGTACATTTTCAGATAAATTGGGTTGAAGCTTAGGAGTGTAAAATGCCAAGCCTAGGAGTGAGGCTGCAAGTTCTTATGGAAGACTACATTCCGCTCTCTGAGAAATTCCAAAATCGTCTTCCAAAGTGGCATCGATAAGTCACATTCTCACAAAAAAAAAAAAGAAGAAGAAACATATTCCCCTTGCTTCCCAACATCTCTTTTAATTGATACTACCAGTTTTTAATTTTTTAAATTAATTTATTCTACTAGGCATATGGTATTATCTCATTAATGTTAAATTTGCAATTCTCTAATGATAATATTGATAACAATGTTGACCATCCTTTCACACATCTACTTGATACTTGTATTGTCTTTGATGGGCTATTATTTCAGATCTGTTGCTTATTTTTATTATTACTTTTATTTTTTGAGACAGAGTCTCACTACATCACCTTTGGTAGGGTGCTGTGCTGTCACAGCTCACAGCAACCTCGAACTCTTGGGCTTAAGTGATTCTCTTGCCTCAGCCTCCCAAGTAGCTGGGACTACAGGCACCTGCCAATAGGCCTGGGTATTTTTTGGTTGCAGTTGTCATTGTTGATTAGGAAGCCTGGGCCAGGCCCGAAACCGCCACTTTAGGTGTATGTGGCTGGCACTCTATTCACTGAACCATGGGCTCCAATCCTGTAGCTTATTTTTAAATTGTGCTTTTAATTTTGATGTAGTATTATTTATAAACGTTTTGTTTTGTTCTCTGTGCTTTTAATGTTTTTTTTTTGTTGTTGTTGTTTGTTTGTTTTGCAGTTTTTGGCCAGGACTAAGTTTGAACCCCCCACCTCTGGCATATGGGGCTTGCACCCTACTCTTTTGAGCCACAGGCGCCACCCTGATTTTGTTGTTTTAACTGAGAAATCATAGTCTAAACCAGTGCTATATGAATGCCTTCTTCCTATATTTTCTTTTAAGATTTTTATAGTTTTACCTCCTATATGTAGGTCTTTTATCCATTGTGAGCTAATTTTTGTTTACAGTGTATGCTAAATTACAACATTTCTTTATATTATAAGCTAAATTCTTTTTTCCAAGTTAATACCAGTTTTCGTAGCATCATTTGTTGAAAGTCCCTGGAATCCTTCTCAGAAATAATCTGCCCATATATGTCGGGGTTTATTACTGAGCTCTCTATTTTACTCGAGTAGTCTATCCATTTGCATTTGTTACAGTGCCATGAAGTTTTTATTATTGTATCTTTGTCATGAGGTTTGAAATGAGGATATGTAAAAACTCTAACTTTGCTGTAAGTTTTCAATATTGTTTTCATCATTTCACTATTTCCAGAAGCCATATGAATATTAGGTTGAATTTTTCCATAAAAATCTCCCTGGGATTTTAATATAAATTTCACTGTATCTGTATGTTGACTTGGATACAGTTGACAACAAAGCCAAGACTTCAATCCATTAAGACATGTTTTTTACATTTTATGTGTTCTTTCTTTCGTTTCTTTCCTTTTGTCCTCTGTTTGTTTTTATTGTATAATCTTCCACCTTAAATAAACTCAGTCCTGTGTTTTTAATTACTTTTATTATTATTGTAAATAATGGCTATCAGTATTTCCTTTTCAGATTGTTCATTATTGTTAGAAATGCAACTTATTTTTGCGTTGACTTCATAGTCTCAAAGTTTACTGAAGTTCTGAATTCACTTGTTAGTTCTCTGCTCTGCTGTGTTAGTTCTGTGCTCCTCCGTGACTGTGGAATCTTTAGAGCTTTATTAATATATATGTTTACGTCATCTGTGAAGAAAGATAACTTTGCTTTGTCCTTTCCAATTAGAGTTGCTTTCCTTTCCTTTCTTTCTTTTGACCCTATGTGCTCTGGATTAAACTTCCAATAATATGTTAACTGGAAATAGCAAAAGAAGACATCCTTCTCTTCAGCACTCAGATGGAAGCATTCAGTCTCAAGGCGCAATTGCTAACCGAAGCTGTCACTCAAAAAAGTACTAGTTATGCTCAGAAGGTGACAACTTTTCCCCCACCTCCTCAGGACCTGTGTATGGTTCATCTATAGAGGCTAGTCAAGGATTCTAAAGGGCTTATTTACCACTAACCCTTCAAACACCATCAGATCTGTGGAACCATGTGGCCCACGTGACAGAGCTGTTCCACAGCAGCTGGGGTCCGTGTTAAAGGCTTCTCTTCTTCTGCACCCTTCATCCTTTGGGTATGTTCTCCTACAGTAAATACAGAAGCTCAGGCTTCTTAACATCATTTCTTTCCTGCTAACATTGGTTTCTGTTTCAGAAAACCAGCCAAATGTGTAGAGTTCTTTGACACCTTCAGATGAATTATTACATCTAAAAATCACCTTCATTTTCCCATATGGGTAAATTAAACCTGATCCAGTATAATATTCCTTCCATTGTTATACCATAATCTTAACGTTCATTCCCATACATGTTCCCCACATGTGTCTGTATAGGTGGAAAACTCAAGTTACTATGTATTTGATACCTTAGAACATTTCAGTCAAACTAACAAAGTATAGTGAGATTATTTGGTTTCTCCCAATTGCACCAAAGAAAATGGATATGGTAAAATACATGCTCAGGGCTTCAGAACTTCAAATACCGAGCTCAAAATCCTGATAAACAAGCTGAAAGTTTCTACATATGCCTTGAAAGAGACTCTTAACCTATAACTGAGGGCTAGAGTTTCTGAAAACCCATAGTCTCATCCAGCAAGTGACTCAGTTAGAATGCAACTTTTCAATGTAATAGGGTACCTTGGGAAAGAATGGGACCCTGAAGATTGTAATGGGAACATATAAGCAGGTCCAATGAATCTGGATATATATGATTCTGTCAAGTTTTCCTTGCTGATAGAAGCAGCCCTTCCACCTCTGCCTGACCAAGTTACCTGTTCTTTGCCTAAAGAACCGGTAATGACATCCTTTGAGGTAGTTGCCTTGCGAAGCACTGACAATTCTCTTCAATATCTATTTCCATTAACACTGCCAGAATCTAGATGTATAAGAAAATTTAAGTCTCTAATCCCAAAGGGTAAGCTGCCAAGTGGCTCTGAGGAAGTGCACTGGACATCACAGTACTGAGCGAGTTTTCCAGGATCAAAACCTTTAGAATGCTTATCATGACAGATAAACAGGTAGGTAACAAACAAATTGATCATGTTAGGAAAACATGTGAATATGTTTTTTTTTGTATTAAACTGGTGTATGTGATTGTGGAGTTGTGTAGGGAAATTTGAAATCCATAGGAAACATCATCACACAGACAGGCTAGAACTGTCCAGCATAAGCTGAAGCTGCAGTCCACAGGTAGAATGTCCTTTTCCCCCCAGAGTCTCAAAAATCTACAGGTGGAATTTTCCCCAGAGCCTTTCAATAGATTGAATTAGACCTAGTAAGTTTATCTGGGACAATCCTCCTTGTTTAACGTCATTCTATTTTGGGCTTGAACAAAATACCTTTAGAGCTACACCTGTGGTTGAGTCTTTAGGGTTTTCTTAGTGTAAGATCATATCATCAGCAAATAGCAAGAGTTTGATGTCTTCTGGCCCCATTTGGATGCCCTTTATGTACTTCACTTGCCTGATTGCACTGGCTAGAACTTCCAACACAATGTTGAATGACAGTAGCAACAGTGGACATCTTTGTCTGCTTCCAGCTGTAAGTGGAAAAACTTTCCATTTTACTCCATTCACTATTATCTTAGCTGTGGGTTTGTCACACAAATGTGCCACATATGCCTATTTGCTTAAGTATTCTTATTAGAAAAGGATGCTGAATTTTGTCAAATGCTTTTTTCTGCATCTTTTCAGAGGATCATATGGTCTATGTTTTTGCTTCTATTGATATGATGTATCACAGTTATGGATTTGCATATATTACCTTGCATCCTTTGGATGAAACCTACTTGATTGTGATGTATAATTTTTTTAATGTGTAGCTGCAGTCTATTAGCTAAGATTTTGTTGAGTATTGTTGCATATTCATTAGTGAATGGTAGGTAGTTCATAGAACATGTTGGGAAAAGCTCCTTTCTTTTCAATGTTTTGGAATAGGGTCTGCAGTATAGGTATAAGCTCATCTTTGAAGATCTGATAATTCTAATGTGAAGCCACCTGGTCCTTTTTTTTTTTTTTTTTTTTGGAAGCTTTTTATTGTTTCTGCAATCTCTGTGATTGATACTGGTCTGCTCAAGATCATTATCTTCCTGGTTACGTCTAGGGAGATGGTGTGAATCCAGGTATTGGTCAATTTCTTCCACATTGTCAAATTTCTGGGCATAGAGTTTTTGGTAATAGTCACAAATAATCTCTTGTATCCATGTAATTTCAGTTGTAATTTCCCCCTTTTCATTTCTGACTGAGGTTATTAAAGATTTTGCTTTTCTATTTCTGGTTGATCTTGCCGATGACTCATCAATTTTACTGATCTTTTTGGTTTTGTTTTTTTTTATAATTTTATTGAATCATAATTCTGTATATTGGTGCAATCATAGGGCACGATTCATATACATTCAGAAATGTTTTGATCGTACTGTTACAGATAGCCTTCATGGCATTTTCTTGATCACTATATAAAGACAT